>CAUEHS010000187.1:0-114018 GCA_958510865.1 Myrrha octodecimguttata | reverse complement strand
CTTACCCTTACCCTTACCCTTGCTTTTACCCTTAAGCTTACCCTTACCCTTACCCTTACCCTTAAGCTTACCCTTACCCTTACCCTTACCCTTACCCTTACCCTTACCCTTACCCTTGCTTTTACCCTTAAGCTTACCCTTACCCTTACCCTTACCCTTACCCTAACCCTTACCCTTAACCTTACCCTTACCCTTACCCTTACCCTTACCCTTACCCTTACCCTTACCCTTGCTTTTACCCTTAGGCTTACCCTTACCTTTACCCTTACCATTACCCTTACCCTTACCCTTACCCTTACCCTTACCCTTACCCTTACCCTTACCCTTGCTTTTACCCTTAAGCTTACCCTTACCCTTACCCTTACTCTTACCCTTACCCTTACCCTTTCCCTTACCCTTACCCTTGCTTTGACCCTTAGGCTTACCCTTACCTTTACCCTTACCCTTACCCTTACCCTTACCCTTACCCTTACCCTTACCTTTACCCTTACCCTTGCTTTTACCCTTAAGCTTACCCTTACCCTTACCCTTACCCTTACCCTTACCCTTACCCTTACCCTTACCCTTACCCTTACCCTTACCCTTGCTTTTACCCTTAAGCTTACCCTTACCCTTACACTTACCCTTACCCTTACCCTTGCTTTCACCCTTAGGCTTACCCTTACCCTTACCCTTACCCTTACCCTTGCTTTTACCCTCAAGCTTACCCTTACCCTTACCCTTACCCTTACCCTTACCCTTACCCTTACCCTTACCCTTACCCTTACCCTTACCCTTACCCTTACCCTTACCCTTACCCTTACCCTTACCCTTGCTTTTACCCTTAGGCTTAACCTTACCTTTACCCTTACCCTTACCCTTACCCTTACCCTTACTCTTACCCTTACCCTTACCCTTACCCTTACCCTTACCCTTACCCTTACCCTTACCCTTACCCTTACCCTTGCTTTTACCCTTAAGCTTACCCTTACCCTTACCCTTACCCTTACCCTTACCCTTGCTTTTACCCTTAAGCTTACCCTTACCCTTACCCTTACCCTTACCCTCACCCTTACCCTTACCCTTACACTTGCTTATACCCTTAAGCTTACCCTTACCCTTACACTTACCCTTACCCTTACCCTTACCCTTACCCTTACCCTTACCCTTACCCTTACCCTTGCTTTTACCCTTAGGCTTACCCTTACCTTTACCCTTACCCTTACCCTTACCCTTACCCTTACCCTTACCCTTGCTTTTACCCTTAAGCTTACCCTTACCCTTACCCTTACTCTTACCCTTACCCTAACCCTTACCCTTGCTTTTACCCTTAAGCTTACCCTTACCCTTACCCTTACCCTTACCCTTACCCTTACCCTTACCCTTACCCTTACCCTTACCCTTACCCTTGCTTTTACCCTTAAGCTTACCCTTACCCTTACCCTTACCCTTACCCTTACCCTTACCCTTATCCTTACCCTTGCTTTTACCCTTAAGCTTACCCTTACCCTTACCCTTACCCTTACCCTTACCCTTACCCTTACCCTCACCCTTGCTTTTACTCTTAGGCTTACCCTTACCTTTACCCTTACCCTTACCCTTACCCTTACCCTCACCCTTACCCTTACCCTTGCTTTTACCCTTAAGCTTACCCTTACCCTTACCCTTACCCTCACCCTTACCCTTGCTTTTACCCTTAAGCTTACCCTTACCCTTACCCTTAACCTTACCCTTACCCTTGCTTTTACCCTTAGGCTTACCCTTACCCTTACCCTTACCCTTACCCTTGCTTTTACCCTTAAGCTTACCCTTACCCTTACCCTTACTCTTACCCTTACCCTTACCCTTACCCTTACCCTTACCCTTACCCTTACCCTTACCCTTACCCTTACCCTTGCTTTTACCCTTAGGCTTACCCTTACCTTTACCCTTACCCTAACCCTTACCCTTACCCTTACCCTTACACTTACCCTTGCCATTACCCTTAAGCTTACCCTTACCCTTACCCTTACCCTTACCCTTACCCTTACCCTTACCCTTACCCTTACCCTTACCCTTGCTTTTACCCTTAAGCTCACCCTTACCCTTACCCTTACCCTTACCCTTACCCTTACCCTTACCCTTACCCTTACCCTTACCCTTACCCTTACCCTTGCTTTTACCCTTAAGCTTACCCTTACCCTTACCCTTACCCTTACCCTTACCCTTACCCTTACCCTTACCCTTACCCTTACCCTTACCCTTACCCTTACCCTTACCCTTACCCTTACCCTTACCCTTACCCTTGCTTTTACCCTTAGGCTTACCCTTACCTTTACCCTTACCCTTACCCTTACCCTTACCCTTACCCTTGCTTTTACCCTTAAGCTTACCCTTACCCTTACCCTTACCCTTAAGCTTACCCTTACCCTTACCCTTACCCTTACCCTTACCCTTACCCTTACCCTTACCCTTACCCTTACCCTTACCCTTACCCTTACCCTTACCCTTACCCTTACCCTTACCCTTACCCTTACCCTTGCTTTTACCCTTAAGCTTACCCTTACCCTTACCCTTACCCTTACCCTTACCCTTGCTTTTACCCTTAAGCTTACCCTTACCCTTACCCTTACCCTTAAGCTTACCCTTACCCTTACCCTTACCCTTACCCTTACCCTTACCCTTACCCTTACCCTTACCCTTACCCTTACCCTTACCCTTACCTTTACCCTTACCCTTACCCTTACCCTTACCCTTACCCTTACCCTTACCCTTGCTTTTACCCTTAAGCTTACCCTTACCCTTACCCTTACCCTTACCCTTAAGCTTACCCTTACCCTTACCCTTACCCTTACCCTTACCCTTAACCTTACCCTTGCTTTTACCCTTAAGCTTACCCTTACCCTTACCCTTACCCTTACCCTTACCCTTACCCTTAAGCTTACCCTTACCCTTACCCTTACCCTTACCCTTGCTTTTACCCTTAAGCTTACCCTTACCCTTACCCTTACCCTTACCCTTACCCTTAAGCTTACCCTTACCCTTACCCTTACCCTTACCCTTACCCTTACCCTTACCCTTACCCTTACCCTTACCCTTACCCTTGCTTTTACCCTTAAGCTTACCCTTACCCTTACCCTTACCCTTACCCTTACCCTTGCTTTTACCCTTAAGCTTACCCTTAACCTTACCCTTACCCTTACCCTTAAGCTTACCCTTACCCTTACCCTTACCCTTACCCTTACCCTTACCCTTACCCTTACCCTTACCCTTACCCTTACCCTTACCCTTACCCTTGCTCTTACCCTTAAGCTTACCCTTACCCTTACCCTTACCCTTACCCTTGCTTTTACCCTTAGGCTTACCCTTACCTTTACCCTTACCCTTACCCTTACCCTTACCCTTACCCTTACCCTTACCCTTACCCTTGCTTTTACCCTTAAGCTTACCCTTACTCTTACCCTTACCCTTACCCTTACCCTTACCCTTACCCTTACCCTTACCCTTACCCTTACACTTGCTTTTACCCTTAAGCTTACCCTTACCCTTACCCTTACCCTTACCCTTACCCTTGCTTTTACCCTTAGGCTTACCCTTACCCTTACCCTTACCCTTACCCTTGCTTTTACCATTAAGCTTACCCTTACCCTTACCCTTACCCTTACCCTTACCCTTACCCTTACCCTTACCCTTGCTTTTACCCTTAAGCTTACCCTTACCCTTACCCTTACCCTTACCCTTACCCTTACCCTTACCCTTACCCTTACCCTTACCCTCATCCTTGCTTTTACCCTTAAGCTTACCCTTACCCTTACCCTTACCCTTACCCTTACCCTTACCCTTGCTTTTACCCTTAAGCTTACCCTTACCCTTACCCTTACCCTTACCCTTACCCTTGCTTTTACCCTTAGGCTTACCCTTACCCTTACCCTTACCCTTACCCTTACCCTTACCCTTACCCTTACCCTTGCTTTTACCCTTAAGCTTACCCTTACCCTTACCCTTACCCTTACTTTTACCCTAACCCTTACCCTTACCCTTACCCTTACCCTTACCCTCACCCTTGCTTTTACCCTTAAGCTTACCCTTACCCTTACCCTTACCCTTACCCTTACCCTTACCCTTAAGCTTACCCTTACCCTTACCCTTACCCTTACCCTTACCCTTGCTTTTACTCTTAGGCTTACCCTTACCCTTACCCTTACCCTTACCCTCGCTTTTACCCTTAAGCTTACCCTTACCCTTACCCTTACCCTTACTCTTACCCTTACCCTTACCCTTACCCTTACCCTTGCTTTTACCCTTAGGCTTACCCTTACCTTTACCCTTACCCTTACCCTTACCCTTACCCTTACCCTTACCCTTACCCTTACCCTTACCCTTACCCTTGCTTTTACCCTTAAGCTTACCCTTACCCTTACCCTTACCCTTACCCTTACCCTTACCCTTACCCTTACCCTTACCCTTACCCTTACCCTTGCTTTTACCCTTAAGCTCACCCTTACCCTTACCCTTACCCTTACCCTTACCCTTACCCTTACCCTTACCCTTACCCTTACCCTTACTCTTACCCTTACCCTTGCTTTTACCCTTAAGCTTACCCTTACCCTTACCCTTACCCTTAAGCTTACCCTTACACTTACCCTTACCCTTACCCTTACCCTTACCCTTACCCTTGCTTTTACCCTTAAGCTTACCCTTACCCTTACCCTTACCCTTACCCTTACCCTTGCTTTTACCCTTAAGCTTACCCTTACCCTTACCCTTACCCTTACCCTTAAGCTTACGCTTACCCTTACCCTTACCCTTACCCTTACCCTTACCCTTACCCTTACCCTTACCCTTGCTTTTACCCTTAAGCTTACCCTTACCCTTACCCTTACCCTTACCCTTACCCTTACCCTTACCCTTACCCTTACCCTTACCCTTACCCTTACCCTTGCTTTTACCCTTAGGCTTACCCTCACCTTTACCCTTACCATTACCCTTACCCTTACCCTTACCCTTACCCTTACCCTTACCCTTGCGTTTACCCTTAAGCTTACCCTTACCCTTACCCTTACCCTTACCCTTACCCTTACCCTTGCTTTTACCCTTAAGCTTACCCTTACCCTTACTCTTACCCCTACCCTTACCCTTACCCTTACCCTTACCCTTACCCTTACCCTTACCCTTACCCTTGCTTTTACCCTTAAGCTCACCCTTACCCTTACCCTTACCCTTACCCTTACCCTTACCCTTACCCTTACCCTTACTCTTACCCTTACCCTTGCTTTTACCCTTAAGCTTACCCTTACCCTTACTCTTACCCTTAAGCTTACCCTTACCCTTACCCTTACCCTTACCCTTACCCTTACCCTTACCCTTGCTTTTACCCTTAAGCTTACCCTTACCCTTACCCTTACCCTTACCCTTACCCTTGCTTTTACCCTTAAGCTTACCCTTACCCTTACCCTTACCCTTACCCTTAAGCTTACGCTTACCCTTACCCTTACCCTTACCCTTACCCTTACCCTTACCCTTACCCTTACCCTTACCCTTGCTTTTACCCTTAAGCTTACCCTTACCCTTACCCTTACCCTTACCCTTACCCTTACCCTTACCCTTACCCTTACCCTTACACTTGCTTTTACCCTTAGGCTTACCCTTACCTTTACCCTTACCATTACCCTTACCCTTACCCTTACCCTTACCCTTACCCTTACCCTTGCTTTTACCCTTAATCTTACCCTTACCCTTACCCTTACCCTTACCCTTACCCTTGCTTTTACCCTTAAGCTTACCCTTACCCTTACCCTTACCCTTACCCTTACCCTTACCCTTACCCTTACCCTTACCCTTACCCTTACCCTTACCCTTACCCTTACCCTTACCCTTACCCTTACCCTTACCCTTACCCTTACCCTTACCCTTGCTTTCACCCTTAAGCTTACCCTTACCCTTACCCTTACCCTTACCCTTACCCTTACCCTTGCTTTTACCCTTAAGCTTACCCTTACCCTTACTCTTACCCCTACCCTTACCCTTACCCTTACCCTTACCCTTACCCTTACCCTTACCCTTGCTTTTACCCTTAGGCTTACCCTCACCTTTACCCTTACCCTTACCCTTACCCTTACCCTTACCCTTACCCTTACCCTTGCTTTTACCCTTAAGCTTACCCTTACCCTTACCCTTACCCTTACCCTTAGCCTTACCCTTACCCTTGCTTTTACCCTTAAGCTTACCCTTACCCTTACCCTTACCCTTACCCTTACCCTTGCTTTTACCCTTAGGCTTACCCTTACCCTTACCCTTACCCTTACCCTTAAGCTTACCCTTACCCTTACCCTTACCCTTACACTTACCCTTACCCTTACCCTTACCCTTACCCTTACCCTTACCCTTACCCTTACCCTTTCTTTTACCCTTAAGCTTACCCTTACCCTTACCCTTACCCTTACCCTTACCCTTACCCTTACCCTTACCCTTACCCTTACCCTTACCCTTACTTAGGGTGAGGGTAAGGGTAAGCTTAAGGGTAAAAGCAAGGGTAAGGGTAAGGGTAAGGGTAAGGGTAAGGGTAAGGGTAAGGGTAAGGGTAAGCTTAAGGGTAAGGGTGAGGGTAAGGGTAAGGGTAAGCTTAAGGGTAAAAGCAAGGGTAAGGGTAAGGGTAAGGGTAAGGGTAAGGGTAAGCTTAAGGGTAAGGGTAAGGGTAAGGGTAAGGGTAAGCTTAAGGGTAAAAGCAAGGGTAAGGTTAAGGGTAAGGGTAAGGGTAAGGGTAAGGGTAAGGGTAAGCTTAAGGGTAAGGGTAAGGGTAAGGGTAAGGGTAAGCTTAAGGGTAAAAGCAAGGGTAAGGGTAAGGGTAAGGGTAAGGGTAAGGGCAAGGGTAAGGGTAAGGGTAAGGGTAAGGGTAAGGGTAAGGGTAAGGGTAAGCTTAAGGGTAAGCTTAAGGGTAAGGGTAAGGGTAAGGGTAAGCTTAAGGGTAAAAGCAAGGGTAAGGGTAAGGGTAAGGGTAAGGGTAAGGGAAAGCTTAAGGGTAAAAGCAAGGGTAAGGGTAAGGGTAAGGGTAAGGGTAAGGGTAAGGGTAAGGGTAAGAGTAAGGGTAAGGGTAAGGGTAAGCTTAAGGGTAAGGGTAAGGGTAAGGGTAAGCTTAAGGGTAAAAGCAAGGGTAAGGGTAAGGGTAAGGGTAAGGGTAAAGGTAAGGGTAAGCCTAAGGGTAAAAGCAAGGGTAAGGGTAAGGGTAAGGGTAAGGGTAAGGGTAAGGGTAAGGGTAAGGGTAAGGGTAAGGGTAAGGGTAAGGGTAAGCTTAAGGGTAAAAGCAAGGGTAAGGGTAAGGGTAAGGGTAAGGGAAAGGGTAAGGGTAAGGGTAAGGGTAAGGGTAAGGGTAAGCTTAAGGGTAAAAGCAAGGGTAAGGGTAAGGGTAAGTGTAAGAGTAAGGGTAAGGGTAAGGGTAAGGGTAAGGGTAAGGGTAAGGGTAAGGGTAAGGGTAAGCTTAAGGGTAAAAGCAAGGGTAAGGGTAAGGGTAAGGGTAAGGGTAAGGGTTAGGGTAAGGGTAAAGGTAAGGGTAAGCCTAAGGGTAAAAGCAAGGGTAAGGGTAAGGGTAAGGGTAAGGGTAAGGGTAAGGGTAAGGGTAAGGGTAAGGGTAAGAGTAAGGGTAAGGGTAAGGGTAAGCTTAAGGGTAAAAGCAAGGGTAAGGGCAAGGGTAAGGGTAAGGGTAAGCCTAAGGGTAAAAGCAAGGGTAAGGGTAAGGTTAAGGGTGAGGGTAAGGGTAAGCTTAAGGGTAAAAGCAAGGGTAAGGGTAAGGGTAAGGGTAAGGGTAAGGGTAAGCTTAAGGGTAAAAGCAAGGGTAAGGGTAAGGGTGAGGGTAAGGGTAAGGGTAAGGGTAAGGGTAAAGGTAAGGGTAAGCCTAAGAGTAAAAGCAAGGGTAAGGGTAAGGGTAAGGGTAAGGGTAAGGCTAAGGGTAAGGGTAAGGGTAAGGGTAAGGGTAAGGGTAAAAGCAAGGGTAAGGATAAGGGTAAGGGTAAGGGTAAGGGTAAGGGTAAGGGTAAGGGTAAGGGTAAGGGTAAGCTTAAGGGTAAAAGCAAGGGTAAGGGTAAGGGTAAGGGTAAGGGTAAGGGTAAGGGTAAGGGTAAGGGTAAGGGTAAGCTTAAGGGTAAAAGCAAGGGTAAGGGTAAGGGTAAGGGTAAGGGTAAGGGTAAGCTTAAGGGTAAAAGCAAGGGTAAGGGTAAGGGTAAGGGTAAGGGTAAGGGTAAGGGTAAAGGTAAGGGTAAGCCTAAGGGTAAAAGCAAGGGTAAGGGTAAGGGTAAGGGTAAGGGTAAGGGTAAGGGTAAGGGTAAGGGTGAGGGTAAGGGTAAGGGTAAGGGTAAGCTTAAGGGTATAAGCAAGGGTAAGGGTAAGGGTAAGGGTGAGGGTAAGGGTAAGGGTAAGGGTAAGGGTAAGCTTAAGGGTAAAAGCAAGGGTAAGGGTAAGGGTAAGGGTAAGGGTAAGGGTAAGGGTAAGGGTAAGCTTAAGGGTAAAAGCAAGGGTAAGGGTAAGGGTAAGGGTAAGGGTAAGGGTAAGGGTAAGGGTAAGGGTAAGGGTAAGGGTAAGGGTAAGGGTAAAGGTAAGGTTAAGCCTAAGGGTAAAAGCAAGGATAAGGGTAAGGGTAAGGGTAAGGGTAAGGGTAAGGGTAAGGGTAAGGGTAAGGGTAAGGGTAAGGGTAAGGGTAAGGGTAAGGGTAAGGGTAAGGGTAAGGGTAAGGGTAAGGGTAAGGGTAAGGGTAAGCTTAAGGGTAAAAGCAAGGGTAAGGGTAAGGGTAAGGGTAAGGGTAAGCCTAAGGGTAAAAGCAAGGGTAAGGGTAAGGGTAAGGGTAAGGGTAAGGGTAAGCTTAAGGGTAAAAGCAAGGGTAAGGGTAAGGGTAAGGGTAAGGGTAAGGGTAAGGGTAAGGGTAAGGGTAAGCTTAGGGGTAAAAGCAAGGGTAAGGGTAAGGGTAAGGGTAAGGGTAAGGGTAAGGGTAAGGGTAAGGGTAAGGGAAAGGGTAAGGGTAAGGGTAAGGGTAAAAGTAAGGGTAAGCCTAAGGGTCAAAGCAAGGGTAAGGGTAAGGGTAAGGGTAAGGGTAAGGGTAAGGGTAAGGGTAAGGGTAAGCTTAAGGGTAAAAGCAAGGGTAAGGGTAAGGGTAAGGTTAAGGGTAAGGGTAAGGGTAAGGGTAAGGGTAAGGGTAAGGGTAAGCTTAAGGGTAAGTGTAAGGGTAAGGGTAAGGGTAAGCCTAAGGGTAAAAGCAAGGGTAAGTGTAAGGGTAAGGGTTAGGGTAAGGGTAAGCTTACCCTTACCCTTACCCTTACCCTTACCCTTACCCTTGCTTTTACCCTTAAGCTTACCCTTACCCTTACCCTTACCCTTACCCTTACCCTTACCCTTACCCTTATCCTTACCCTTGCTTTTACCCTTAAGCTTACCCTTACCCTTACCCTTACCCTTACCCTTACCCTTACCATTACCCTTACCCTTACCCTTGCTTTTACTCTTAGGCTTACCCTTACCTTTACCCTTACCCTTACCCTTACCCTTACCCTCACCCTTACCCTTACCCTTACCCTTGCTTTTAACCTTAAGCTTATCCTTACCCTTACCCTTAACCTTACCCTTACCCTTGCTTTTACCCTTAGGCTTACCCTTACCCTTACCCTTACCCTTACCCTTGCTTTTACCCTTAAGCTTACCCTTACCCTTACCCTTACTCTTACCCTTACCCTTACCCTTACCCTTACCCTTACCCTTACCCTTACCCTTACCTTTACCCTTACCCTTGCTTTTACCCTTAGGCTTACCCTTGCCTTTACCCTTACCCTAACCCTTACCCTTACCCTTACCCTTGCTTTTACTCTTAGGCTAACCCTTACCTTTACCCTTACCCTTACCCTTACCCTTACCCTCACCCTTACCCTTACCCTTGCTTTTACCCTTAAGCTTACCCTTACCCTTACCCTTGCCCTTACCCTTACCCTTGCTTTTACCCTTAAGCTTACCCTTACCCTTACCCTTAACCTTACCCTTACCCTTGCTTTTACCCTTAGGCTTACCCTTACCCTTACCCTTACCCTTACCCTTGCTTTTACCCTTAAGCTTACCCTTACCCTTACCCTTACTCTTACCCTTACTCTTACCCTTACCCTTACCCTTACCCTTACCCTTACCCTTACCCTTACCCTTGCTTTTACCCTTAAGCTTACCCTTACCCTTACCCTTACCCTTACCCTTACCCTTACCCTTGCTTTTACCCTTAAGCTTACCCTTACCCTTACCCTTACCCTTACCCTTGCTTTTACCCTTAGGCTTACCCTTACCCTTACCCTTACCCTTACCCTTGCTTTTACCCTTAAGCTTACCCTTACCCTTACTCTTACCCTTACCCTTACCCTTACCCTTACCCTTACCCTTACCCTTACCCTTACCCTTACCCTTACCCTTGCTTTTACCCTTAAGCTCACCCTTACCCTTACCCTTACCCTTACCCTTACCCTTACCCTTACCCTTACCCTTGCTTTTACCCTTAAGCTTACCCTTACCCTTACCCTTACCCTTACCCTTACCCTTACCCTTACCCTTACCCTTACTTTTACCCTTAGGCTTACCCTTACCTTTACCCTTACCCTTACCCTTACCCTTACCCTTACCCTTACCCTTGCTTTTACCCTTAAGCTTACCCTTACCCTTACCCTTACCCTTACCCTTACCCTTACCCTTGCTTTTACCCTTAAGCTTACCCTTACCCTTACTCTTACCCCTACCCTTACCCTTACCCTTACCCTTACCCTTACCCTTACCCTTACCCTTACCCTTGCTTTTACCCTTAGGCTTACCCTCACCTTTACCCTTACCCTTACCCTTACCCTTACCCTTACCCTTACCCTTACCCTTGCTTTTACCCTTAAGCTTACCCTTACCCTTACCCTTACCCTTACCCTTAGCCTTACCCTTACCCTTGCTTTTACCCTTAAGCTTACCCTTACCCTTACCCTTACCCTTACCCTTACCCTTGCTTTTACCCTTAGGCTTACCCTTACCCTTACCCTTACCCTTACCCTTAAGCTTACCCTTACCCTTACCCTTACCCTTACCCTTACCCTTACCCTTACCCTTACCCTTACCCTTACCCTTACCCTTGCTTTTACCCTTAAGCTTACCCTTACCCTTACCCTTACCCTTACCCTTACCCTTACCCTTACCCTTACCCTTACCCTTACCCTTACCCTTACCCTTACCCTTACTTAGGGTGAGGGTAAGGGTAAGCTTAAGGGTAAAAGCAAGGGTAAGGGTAAGGGTAAGGGTAAGGGTAAGGGTAAGGGTAAGGGTAAGGGTAAGGGTAAGGGTAAGCTTAAGGGTAAGGGTGAGGGTAAGGGTAAGGGTAAGCTTAAGGGTAAAAGCAAGGGTAAGGGTAAGGGTAAGCTTAAGAGTAAGGGTAAGGGTAAGGGTAAGGGTAAGCTTAAGGGTAAAAGCAAGGGTAAGGTTAAGGGTAAGGGTAAGGGTAAGGGTAAGGGTAAGGGTAAGCTTAAGGGTAAGGGTAAGGGTAAGGGTAAGGGTAAGCTTAAGGGTAAAAGCAAGGGTAAGGGTAAGGGTAAGGGTAAGGGTAAGGGTAAGGGTAAGGGTAAGGGTAAGGGTAAGGGTAAGGGTAAGGGTAAGGGTAAGCTTAAGGGTAAGCTTAAGGGTAAGGGTAAGGGTAAGGGTAAGCTTAAGGGTAAAAGCAAGGGTAAGGGTAAGGGTAAGGGTAAGGGTAAGGGAAAGCTTAAGGGTATAAGCAAGGGTAAGGGTAAGGGTAAGGGTAAGGGTAAGGGTAAGGGTAAGGGTAAGAGTAAGGGTAAGGGTAAGGGTAAGCTTAAGGGTAAGGGTAAGGGTAAGGGTAAGCTTAAGGGTAAAAGCAAGGGTAAGGGTAAGGGTAAGGGTAAGGGTAAAGGTAAGGGTAAGCCTAAGGGTAAAAGCAAGGGTAAGGGTAAGGGTAAGGGTAAGGGTAAGGGTAAGGGTAAGGGTAAGGGTAAGGGTAAGGGTAAGGGTAAGCGTAAGGGTAAGGGTAAGGGTAAGGGTAAGGGTAAGCTTAAGGGTAAAAGCAAGGGTAAGGGTAAGGGTAAGGGTAAGGGAAAGGGTAAGGGTAAGGGTAAGGGTAAGGGTAAGGGTAAGCTTAAGGGTAAAAGCAAGGGTAAGGGTAAGGGTAAGGGTAAGAGTAAGGGTAAGGGTAAGGGTAAGGGTAAGGGTAAGGGTAAGGGTAAGGGTAAGCTTAAGGGTAAAAGCAAGGGTAAGGGTAAGGGTAAGGGTAAGGGTAAGGGTTAGGGTAAGGGTAAAGGTAAGGGTAAGCCTAAGGGTAAAAGCAAGGGTAAGGGTAAGGGTAAGGGTAAGGGTAAGGGTAAGGGTAAGGGTAAGGGTAAGGGTAAGGGTAAGGGTAAGAGTAAGGGTAAGGGTAAGGGTAAGCTTAAGGGTAAAAGCAAGGGTAAGGGCAAGGGTAAGGGTAAGGGTAAGCCTAAGGGTAAAAGCAAGGGTAAGGGTAAGGTTAAGGGTAAGGGTAAGGGTAAGCTTAAGGGTAAAAGCAAGGGTAAGGGTAAGGGTAAGGGTAAGGGTAAGGGTAAGCTTAAGGGTAAAAGCAAGGGTAAGGGTAAGGGTGAGGGTCAGGGTAAGGGTAAGGGTAAGGGTAAAGGTAAGGGTAAGCCTAAGAGTAAAAGCAAGGGTAAGGGTAAGGGTAAGGGTAAGGGTAAGGCTAAGGGTAAGGGTAAGGGTAAGGGTAAGGGTAAGGGTAAAAGCAAGGGTAAGGATAAGGGTAAGGGTAAGGGTAAGGGTAAGGGTAAGGGTAAGGGTAAGGGTAAGCTTAAGGGTAAAAGCAAGGGTAAGGGTAAGGGTAAGGGTAAGGGTAAGGGTAAGGGTAAGGGTAAGGGTAAGGGTAAGCTTAAGGGTAAAAGCAAGGGTAAGGGTAAGGGTAAGGGTAAGGGTAAGGGTAAGCTTAAGGGTAAAAGCAAGGGTAAGGGTAAGGGTAAGGGTAAGGGTAAGGGTAAGGGTAAAGGTAAGGGTAAGCCTAAGGGTAAAAGCAAGGGTAAGGGTAAGGGTAAGGGTAAGGGTAAGGGTAAGGGTAAGGGTAAGGGTAAGGGTAAGGGTGAGGGTAAGGGTAAGGGTAAGCTTAAGGGTATAAGCAAGGGTAAGGGTAAGGGTAAGGGTGAGGGTAAGGGTAAGGGTAAGGGTAAGGGTAAGCTTAAGGGTAAAAGCAAGGGTAAGGGTAAGGGTAAGGGTAAGGGTAAGGGTAAGGGTAAGGGTAAGGGTAAGCTTAAGGGTAAAAGCAAGGGTAAGGGTAAGGGTAAGGGTAAGGGTAAGGGTAAGGGTAAGGGTAAGGGTAAGGGTAAGGGTAAAGGTAAGGTTAAGCCTAAGGGTAAAAGCAAGGGTAAGGGTAAGGGTAAGGGTAAGGGTAAGGGTAAGGATAAGGGTAAGGGTAAGGGTAAGGGTAAGGGTAAGGGTAAGGGTTAGGGTAAGGGTAAGGGTAAGGGCAAGGGTAAGCTTAAGGGTAAAAGCAAGGGTAAGGGTAAGGGTAAGGGTAAGGGTAAGCCTAAGGGTAAAAGCAAGGGTAAGGGTAAGGGTAAGGGTAAGGGTAAGGGTAAGCTTAAGGGTAAAAGCAAGGGTAAGGGTAAGGGTAAGGGTAAGGGTAAGGGTAAGGGTAAGGGTAAGGGTAAGCTTAAGGGTAAAAGCAAGGGTAAGGGTAAGGGTAAGGGTAAGGGTAAGGGTAAGGGTAAGGGTAAGGGTAAGGGTAAGGGTAAGGGAAAGGGTAAGGGAAAGGGTAAGGGTAAAAGTAAGGGTAAGCCTAAGGGTCAAAGCAAGGGTAAGGGTAAGGGTAAGGGTAAGGGTAAGGGTAAGGGTAAGGGTAAGGGTAAGCTTAAGGGTAAAAGCAAGGGTAAGGGTAAGGGTAAGGTTAAGGGTAAGGGTAAGGGTAAGGGTAAGGGTAAGGGTAAGGGTAAGGGTAAGCTTAAGGGTAAGGGTAAGGGTAAGGGTAAGGGTAAGCCTAAGGGTAAAAGCAAGGGTAAGTGTAAGGGTAAGGGTTAGGGTAAGGGTAAGCTTACCCTTACCCTTACCCTTACCCTTACCCTTACCCTTGCTTTTACCCTTAAGCTTACCCTTACCCTTACCCTTACCCTTACCCTTACCCTTACCCTTACCCTTATCCTTACCCTTGCTTTTACCCTTAAGCTTACCCTTACCCTTACCCTTACCCTTACCCTTACCCTTACCCTTACCCTTACCCTTACCATTACCCTTACCCTTACCCTTGCTTTTACTCTTAGGCTTACCCTTACCTTTACCCTTACCCTTACCCTTACCCTTACCCTCACCCTTACCCTTACCCTTACCCTTGCTTTTACCCTTAAGCTTACCCTTACCCTTACCCTTAACCTTACCCTTACCCTTGCTTTTACCCTTAGGCTTACCCTTACCCTTACCCTTACCCTTACCCTTGCTTTTACCCTTAAGCTTACCCTTACCCTTACCCTTACTCTTACCCTTACCCTTACATTTACCCTTACCCTTACCCTTTCCCTTACCCTTACCCTTACCCTTACCCTTGCTTTTACCCTTAGGCTTACCCTTACCTTTACCCTTACCCTAACCCTTACCCTTACCCTTACCCTTGCTTTTACTCTTAGGCTTACCCTTACCTTTACCCTTACCCTTACCCTTACCCTTACCCTCACCCTTACCCTTACCCTTGCTTTTACCCTTAAGCTTACCCTTACCCTTACCCTTGCCCTTACCCTTACCCTTGCTTTTACCCTTAAGCTTACCCTTACCCTTACCCTTAACCTTACCCTTACCCTTGCTTTTACCCTTAGGCTTACCCTTACCCTTACCCTTACCCTTACCCTTGCTTTTACCCTTAAGCTTACCCTTACCCTTACCCTTACTCTTACCCTTACTCTTACCCTTACCCTTACCCTTACCCTTACCCCTTACCCTTACCCTTACCCTTGCTTTTACCCTTAAGCTTACCCTTACCCTTACCCTTACCCTTACCCTTACCCTTGCTTTTACCCTTAAGCTTACCTTACCCTTACCCTTACCCTTACCCTTGCTTTTACCCTTAGGCTTACCCTTACCCTTACCCTTACCCTTACCCTTGCTTTTACCCTTAAGCTTACCCTTACCCTTACCCTTACCCTTACCCTTACCCTTACCCTTACCCTTACCCTTACCCTTACCCTTACCCTTACCCTTACCATTACCCTTACCCTTACCCTTACCCTTACCCTTGCTTTTACCCTTAAGCTCACCCTTACCCTTACCCTTACCCTTACCCTTACCCTTACCCTTACCCTTACCCTTGCTTTTACCCTTAAGCTTACCCTTACCCTTACCCTTACCCTTACCCTTACCCTTACCCTTACCCTTACCCTTACTTTTACCCTTAGGCTTACCCTTACCTTTACCCTTACCCTTACCCTTACCCTTACCCTTACCCTTGCTTTTACCCTTAAGCTTACCCTTACCCTTACCCTTACCCTTAAGCTTACCCTTACCCTTACCCTTACCCTTACCCTTACCCTTGCTTTTACCCTTAAGCTTACCCTTACCCTTACCCTTACCCTTAAGCTTACCCTTACCCTTACCCTTACCCTTACCCTTACCCTTATCCTTACCCTTACCCTTACCCTTACCCTTACCCTTACCATTGCTTTTACCCTTAAGCTTACCCTTACCCTTACCCTTACCCTTACCCTTAAGCTTACCCTTACCCTTACCCTTACCCTTACCCTTAACCTTACCCTTGCTTTTACCCTTAAGCTTACCCTTACCCTTACCCTTACCCTTACCCTTAAGCTTACCCTTACCCTTACCCTTACCCTGACCCTTACCCTTGCTTTTACCCTTAAGCTTACCCTTACCCTTATCCTTACCCTTACCCTTAAGCTTACCCTTACCCTTACCCTTACCCTTACCCTTACCCTTACCCTTACCCTTACCCTTACCCTTGCTTTTACCCTTAAGCTTACCCTTACCCTTACCCTAAGTAAGGGTAAGGGTAAGGGTAAGGGTAAGGGTAAGGGTAAGGGTAAGGGTAAGGGTAAGGGTAAGGGTAAGGGTAAGGGTAAGGGTAAGGGTAAGGGTAAGCTTAAGGGTAAAAGCAAGGGTAAGGGTAAGGGTAAGGGTAAGGGTAAGGGTAAGGGTAAGGGTAAGGGTAAGGGGAAGGGTAAGGGTAAGCTTAAGGGTAAGAGTAAGGGTGAGGGTAAGGGTAAGCCTAAGGGTAAAAGCAAGGGAAAGGGTAAGGGTAAGGGTAAGGGTAAGCTTAAGGGTAAAAGCAAGGGTAAGGGTAAAGCTAAGGGTAAGGGTAAGGGTAAGGGTAAGGGTAAGCTTAAGGGTAAAAGCAAGGGTAAGGGTAAGGGTAAGGGTAAGGGTAAGGGTAAGGGTAAGGGTAAGGGTAAAGGTGAGGGTAAGCCTAAGGGTAAAAGCAAGGGTAAGGGTAAGGGTAAGGGTAAGGGTAAGGGTAAGGGTAAGGGTAAGGGTAGGGGTAAGAGTAAGGGTAAGGGTAAGCTTAAGGGTAAAAGCAAGGGTGAGGGTAAGGGTAAGGGTAAGGGTAAGGGTAAGGGTAAGCTTAAGGGTAAAAGCAAGGGTAAGGGTAAGGGTAAGGGTAAGGGTAAGGGTAAGGGTAAGGGTAAGGGTAAGGGTAAGGGTAAGGGTAAGGGTAAGGGTAAGGGTAAGGGTAAGGGTAAGGGTAAGGGTAAGGGTAAGGGTAAGGGTAAGGGTAAGGGTAAGGGTAAGGGTAAGGGTAAGCTTAAGGGTAAAAGCAAGGGTAAGGGTAAGGGTAAGGGTAAGGGTAAGGGTAATGGTAAGGGTAAAGGTAAGGGTAAGCCTAAGGGTAAAAGCAAGGGTAAGGGTAAGGGTAAGGGTAAGGGTAAGGGTAAGGGTAAGGGTAAGGGTAAGGGTAAGGGTAAGGGTAAGGGTAAGGGTAAGCTCAAGGGTAAAAGCAAAGGTAAGGGTAAGGGTAAGGGTAAGGGTAAGGGTAAGCTTAAGGGTAAGGGTAAGGGTAAGGGTAAGCTTAAGGGTAAAAGCAAGGGTAAGGGTAAGGGTAAGGGTAAGGGTAAGCTTAAGGGTAAAAGCAAGGGTAAGGGTAAGGGTAAGGGTAAGGGTAAGGGTAAGGGTAAGGGTAAGCTTAAGGGTAAGGGTAAGGGTAAGGGTGAGGGTAAGCTTAAGGGTAAAAGCAAGGGTAAGGGTAAGAGTAAGGGTAAGGGTAAGGGTAAGGGTAAGGGTAAGGGTAAGGGTGAGCTTAAGGGTAAAAGCAAGGGTAAGGGTAAGGGTAAGGGTAAGGGTAAGGGTAAGGGTAAGGGTAAGGGTAAGGGTAAGGGTAAGGGTAAGGGTAAGGGTAAGCTTGAGGGTAAAAGCAAGGGTAAGGGTAAGGGTAAGGGTAAGGGTAAGGGTAAGGGTTAGGGTAAGGGTAAGGGTAAAGGTAAAGGTAAGGGTAAGCCTAAGGGTAAAAGCAAGGGTAAGGGTAAAGGTAAGGGTAAGGGTAAGAGTAAGGGTAAGGGTAAGGGTAAGGGTAAGCTTAAGGGTAAAAGCAAGGGTAAGGGTAAGGGTAAGGGTAAGGGTAAGCCTAAGGGTAAAAGCAAGGGTAAGGGTAAGGGTAAGGGTAAGGGTAAGCTTAAGGGTAAAAGCAAGGGTAAGGGTAAGTGTAAGGGTAAGGGTAAGGGTAAGGGTAAGCTTAAGGGTAAAAGCAAGGGTGAGGGTAAGGGTAAGGGTAAGGGTAAGGGTAAGGGTAAGGGTAAGGGTAAGGGTAAGGGTAAGCTTAAGGGTAAAAGCAAGGGTAAGGGTAAGGGTAAGGGTAAGGGTAAGGGTAAGGGTAAGGGTAAGGGTAAGGGTAAGCTTAAGGGTAAAAGCAAGGGTAAGGGTAAGGGTAAGGGTAAGGGTAAGGGTAAAGTTAAGGGTAAGCCTAAGGGTAAAAGCAAGGGTAAGGGTAAGGGTAAGGGTAAGGGTAAGGGTAAGGGTAAGGGTAAGGGTAAGGGTAAGGGTAAGGGTAAGGGTAAGGGTAAGGGTAAGGGTAAGGGTAAGGGTAAGGGTAAGCTTAAGGGTAAAAGCAAGGGTAAGGGTAAGGGTAAGGGTAAGGGAAAGCCTAAGGGTAAAAGCAAGGGTAAGGGTAAGGGTAAGGGTAAGGGTAAGGGTAAGCTTAAGGGTAAAAGCAAGGGTAAGGGTAAGGGTAAGGGTAAGGGTAAGGGTAAGGGTAAGCTTAAGGGTAAAAGCAAGGGTAAGGGTAAGGGTAAGGGTAAGGGTAAGGGTAAGGGTAAAGGTAAGGGTAAGCCTAAGGGTAAAAGCAAGGGTAAGGGTAAGGGTAAGGGTAAGGGTAAGGGTAAGGGTAAGGGTAAGGGTAAGGGTAAGGGTAAGGGTAAGCTTAAGGGTAAAAGCAAGGGTAAGGGTAAGGGTAAGGGTAAGGGAAAGGGTAAGGGTAAGGGTAAGGGTAAGGGTAAGGGTAAGGGTAAGGGTAAGCTCAAGGGTAAGGGTAAGGGTAAGGGTAAGGGTAAGCTTAAGGGTAAAAGCAAGGGTAAGGGTAAGGGTAAGGGTAAGGGTAAGCTTAAGGGTAAAAGCAAGGGTAAGGGTAAGAGTAAGGGTAAGGGTAAGGGTAAGGGTAAGGGTAAGGGTAAGCTTAAGGGAAAGGGTAAGGGTAAGGGTAAGGGTAAGGGTAAGCTTAAGGGTAAAAGCAAGGGTAAGGGTAAGGGTAAGGGTAAGGGTAAGGGTAAGCTTAAGGGTAAGGGTAAGGGTAAGGGTAAGCTTAAGGGTAAAAGCAAGGGTGAGGTTAAGGGTAAGGGTAAGGGTAAGGGTAAGGGTAAGGGTAAGCTTAAGGGTAAGGGTAAGGGTAAGGGTAAGGGTAAGCTTAAGGGTAAAAGCAAGGGTAAGGGTAAGGGTAAGGGTAAGGGTAAGGGTAAGGGTAAGGGTAAGGGTAAGGGTAAGGGTAAGGGTAAGGGTAAGGGTAAGGGTAAGGGTAAGGGTAAGGGTAAGGGTAAGGGTAAGGGTAAGGGTAAGGGTAAGCTTAAGGGTAAGCTTAAGGATAAAAGCAAGGGTAAGGGTAAGGGTAAGGGTAAGGGTAAGGGTAAGCTTAAGGGTAAAAGCAAGGGTAAGGGTAAGGGTAAGGGTAAGGGTAAGGGTAAGGGTAAGGGTAAGGGTAAGCTTAAGGGTAAGGGTAAGGGTAAGGGTAAGCTTAAGGGTAAAAGCAAGGGTAAGGGTAAGGGTAAGGGTAAGGGTAAGGGTAAAGGTAAGGGCAAGCCTAAGGGTAAAAGCAAGGGTAAGGGTAAGGGTAAGGGTAAGGGTAAGGGTAAGGGTAAGGGTAAGGGTAAGGGTAAGGGTAAGGGTAAGGGTAAGCTTAAGGGTAAAAGCAAGGGTAAGGGTAAGGGTTAGGGTAAGGGTAAGGGTAAGGGTAAGGGTAAGGGTAAGCTTAAGGGTAAAAGCAAGGGTAAGGGTAAGGGAAAGGGTAAGGGTAAGGGTAAGGGTAAGGGTAAGGGTAAGGGTAAGGGTAAGGGTAAGGGTAAGCTTAAGGGTAAAAGCAAGGGTAAGGGTAAGGGTAAGGGTAAGGGTAAGGGTTAGGGTAAGGGTAAAGGTAAGGGTAAGCCTAAGGGTAAAAGCAAGGGTAAGGGTAAGGGTAAGGGTAAGGGTAAGGGTAAGGGTAAGGGTAAGGGTAAGGGTAAGGGTAAGGGTAAGGGTAAGAGTAAGGGTAAGGGTAAGGGTAAGCTTAAGGGTAAAAGCAAGGGTAAGGGTAAGGGTAAGGGTAAGGGTAAGCCTAAGGGTAAAAGCAAGGGTAAGGGTAAGGTTAAGGGTAAGGGTAAGGGTAAGCTTAAGGGTAAAAGCAAGGGTAAGGGTAAGGGTAAGGGTAAGAGTAAGGGTAAGCTTAAGGGTAAGGGTAAGGGTGAGGGTAAGGGTAAGGGTAAGGGTAAGGGTAAAGGTAAGGGTAAGCCTAAGAGTAAAAGCAAGGGTAAGGGTAAGGGTAAGGGTAAGGGTAAGGGTAAGGGTAAGGGTAAGGGTAAGGGTAAGGGTAAGCTTAAGGGTAAAAGCAAGGGTAAGGATAAGGGTAAGGGTAAGGGTAAGGGTAAGGGTAAGGGTAAGGGTAAGGGTAAGGGTAAGCTTAAGGGTAAAAGCAAGGGTAAGGGTAAGGGTAAGGGTAAGGGTAAGGGTAAGGGTAAGGGTAAGGGTAAGCTTAAGGGTAAAAGCAAGGGTAAGGGTTAGGGTAAGGGTAAGGGTAAGGGTAAGGGTAAGTGTAAGCTTAAGGGTAAAAGCAAGGGTAAGGGTAAGGGTAAGGGTAAGGGTAAGGGTAAGGGTAAGGGTAAAGGTAAGGGTAAGCCTAAGGGTAAAAGCAAGGGTGAGGGTAAGGGTAAGGGTAAGGGTAAGGGTAAGGGTAAGGGTAAGGGTAAGGGTAAGGGTAAGGGTAACGGTAAGGGTAAGGGTAAGGGTAAGGGTAAGGGTAAGCTTAAGGGTATAAGCAAGGGTAAGGGTAAGGGTAAGGGTGAGGGTAAGGGTAAGGGTAAGGGTAAGGGTAAGCTTAAGGGTAAAAGCAAGGGTAAGGTTAAGGGTAAGGGTAAGGGTAAGGGTAAGGGTAAGGGTAAGGGTAAGCTTAAGAGTAAAAGCAAGGGTAAGGGTAAGGGTAAGGGTAAGGGAAAGGGTAAGGGTAAGGGTAAGGGTAAGGGTAAGGGTAAGGGTAAGGGTAAAGGTAAGGTTAAGCCTAAGGGTAAAAGCAAGGGTAAGGGTAAGGGTAAGGGTAAGGGTAAGGGTAAGGGTAAGGGTAAGGGTAAGCTTAAGGGTAAAAGCAAGGTTAAGGGTAAGGGTAAGGGTAAGGGTAAGCCTAAGGGTAAAAGCAAGGGTAAGGGTAAGGGTAAGGGTAAGGGTAAGGGTGCCCTTACCCTTACCCTTACCCTCACCCTTACCCTTGCTTTTACCCTTGAGCTTACCCTTACCGTTACCCTTACCCTTACCCTTACCCTTACCCTTACCCTTACCCTTACCCTTACCCTTACCCTTACCCTTGCTTTTACCCTTAGGCTTACCCTTACCTTTACCCTCACCCTTACCCTTACCCTTACCCTTACCCTTACCCTTACCCTTACCCTTGCTTTTACCCTTAAGCTTACCCTTACCCTTACCCTTACCCTTACCCTTTCCCTTACCTTTACCCTTACCCTTTCCCTTGCTTTTACCCTTAAGCTTACCCTTACCCTTACCCTTACCCTTACCCTTACCCTTACCCTTACCCTTACCCTTACCCTTGCTTTTACCCTAAAGCTTACCCTTACCCTTACCCTTACCCTTACCCTTACCCTTACCCTTACCCTTACCCTTACCCTTGCTTTTACCCTAAAGCTTACCCTTACCCTTACCCTTACCCTTACCCTTACCCATACCCTTACCCTTACCCTTACCCTTACCCTTACCCTTACCCTTGCTTTTACCCTTAAGCTTACCCTTACCCTTACCCTTACCCTTACCCTTACCCTTACCCTTACCCTTACCCTTGCTTTTACCCTTAAGCTTACCCTTACCCTTACCCTTACCCTTACCCTTACCCTTACCCTTACCCTTACCCTTACCCTTACCCTTACCCTTACCCTTACCCTTACCCTTACCCTTACCCTTACCCTTACCCTTGCTTTTACCCTTAGGCTTACCCTTACCTTTACCCTTACCCTTACCCTTACCCTTGCTTTTACCCTTAAGCTTACCCTTACCCTTACCCTTACCCTTACCCTTACCCTTGCTTTTACCCTTAGGCTTACCCTTACCCTTACCCTTACCCTTACCCTTGCTTTTACCCTTAAGCTTACCCTTACCCTTGCTTTTACCCTTAAGCTTACCCTTACCCTTACCCTTACCCTTACCCTTACCCTTGCTTTTACCCTTAAGCTTACCCTTACCCTTACCCTTACCCTTACCCTTACCCTTGCTTTTACCCTTAGGCTTACCCTTACCCTTACCCTTACCCTTACCCTTGCTTTTACCCTTAAGCTTACCCTTACCCTTACCCTTACCCTTACCCTTACCCTTACCCTTACCCTAACCCTTACCCTTACCCTTACCCTTACCCTTACCCTTACCCTTACCCTTACCCTTACCCTTACCCTTACCCTTACCCTTACCCTTACCCTTACCCTTACCCTTACCCTTACCCTTGCTTTTACCCTTAGGCTTACCCTTACCTTTACCCTTACCCTTACCCTTACCCTTACCCTTACCCTTACCCTTACCCTTGCTTTTACCCTTAAGCTTACCCTTACCCTTACCCTTACCCTTACCCTTACCCTTACCCTTACCCTTACCCTTGCTTTTACCCTTAAGCTTACCCTTACCCTTACCCTTACCCTTACCCTTACCCTTACCCTTACCCTTACCCTCACCCTTACCCTCACCCTTGCTTTTAACCTTAAGCTTACCCTTACCCTTACCCTTACCCTTACCCTTACCCTTGCTTTTACCCTTAAGCTTACCCTTACCCTTACCCTTACCCTTACCCTTACCCTTACCCTTACCCTTGCTTTTACCCTTAGGCTTACCCTTACCCTTACCCTTACCCTTACCCTTACCCTTGCTTTTACCCTTAAGCTTACCCTTACCCTTACCCTTACCCTTACCCTTACCCTTACCCTTACCCTTACCCTTACCCTTACCCTTACCCTTACCCTTACCCTTACCCTTACCCTTACCCTTACCCTTGCTTTTACCCTTAGGCTTACCCTTACCTTTACCCTTACCCTTACCCTTACCCTTACCCTTACCCTCACCCTTACCCTTACCCTTACCCTTACCCTTACCCTTGCTTTTACCCTTAAGCTTACCCTTACCCTTACCCTTACCCTTACCCTTACCCTTACCCTTACCCTTACCCTTACCCTTACCCTTACCCTTACCCTTACTTTTACCCTTAAGCTTACCCTTACCCTTACCCTTACCCTTACCCTTACCCTTACCCTTACCCTTACCCTTACCCTTACCCTTGCTTTTACCCTTAAGCTTACCCTTACCCTTACCCTTAAGCTTACCCTTACCCTTACCCTTACCCTTACCCTTACCCTTACCCTTACCCTTACCCTTGCTTTTACCCTTAAGCTTACCCTTACCCTTACCCTTACCCTTACCCTTACCCTTACCCTTACCCTTGCTTTTACCCTTAAGCTTACCCTTACCCTTACCCTTACCCTTACCCTTAAGCTTACCCTTACCCTTACCCTTACCCTTACCCTTACCCTTACCCTTACCCTTACCCTTACCCTTACCCTTACCCTTACCCTTGCTTTTACCCTTAAGCTTACCCTTACCCTTACCCTTACCCTTACCCTTAAGCTTACCCTTACCCTTACCCTTACCCTTAACCTTGCTTTTACCCTTAAGCTTACCCTTACCCTTACCCTTACCCTTACCCTTAAGCTTACCCTTACCCTTACCCTTACCCTTACCCTTACCCTTACCCTTACCCTTACCCTTACCCTTGCTTTTACCCTTAAGCTTACCCTTACCCTTACCCTTACCCTTACCCTTAAGCTTACCCTTACCCTTACCCTTACCCTTACCCTTACCCTTACCCTTACCCTTACCCTTACCCTTACCCTTACCCTTGCTTTTACCCTTAAGCTTACCCTTACCCTTACCCTTACCCTTACCCTTACCCTTGCTTTTACCCTTGAGCTTACCCTTACCCTTACCCTTACCCTTACCCTTAAGCTTACCCTTACCCTTACTCTTACCCTTACCCTTAACCTTGCTTTTACCCTTAAGCTTACCCTTACCCTTACCCATACCCTTACCCTTAAGCTTACCCTTACCCTTACCCTTACCCTTACCCTTACCCTTACCCTTACCCTTACCCTTGCTTTTACCCTTAAGCTTACCCTTACCCTTATCCTTACCCTTACCCTTACCCTTACCCTTACACTTACCCTTACCCTTACCCTTACCCTTACCCTTACCCTTACCCTTGCTTTTACCCTTAGGCTTACCCTTACCTTTACCCTTACCCTTACCCTTACCCTTACCCTTACCCTTACCCTTACCCTTACCCTTACCCTTACCCTTACCCTTACCCTTACCCTTACCCTTACCCTTGCTTTTACCCTTAAGCTTACCCTTACCCTTACCCTTTCCCTTACCCTTACCCTTACCCTTGCTTTTACCTTTAAGCTTACCCTTACCCTTACCCTTACCCTAACCCTTACCCTTGCTTTTACCCTTAGGCTTACCCTTACCCTTACCCTTACCCTTGCTTTTACCCTTAAGCTTACCCTTACCCTTACCCTTACCCTTACCCTTACCCTTACCCTTACCCTTACCCTTACCCTTACCCTTACCCTTACCCTTACCCTTACCCTTACCCTTACCCTTACCCTTACCTTTACCCTTACCCTTACCCTTACCCTTACCCTTACCCTTACCCTTACCCTTACCCTTACCCTTGCTTTTACCCTTAAGCTTACCCTTACCCTTACCCTTACCCTTACCCTTACCCTTACCCTTACCCTCACCCTTGCTTTTACCCTTAAGCTTACCCTTACCCTTACCCTTACCCTTACCCTTACCCTTACCCTTGCTTTTACCCTTAAGCTTACCCTTACCCTTACCCTTACCCTTACCCTTGCTTTTACCCTTAGGCTTACCCTCACCCTTACCCTTACCCTTGCTTTTACCCTTAAGCTTACCCTTACCCTTACCCTTACCCTTACCCTTACTCTTACCCTTAAACTTACCCTTACCCTTACCCTTACCCTTACCCTTGCTTTTACCCTTAGGCTTACCCTTACCTTTACCCTTACCCTTACCCTTACCCTTACCCTTACCCTCACCCTTACCCTTACCCTTACCCTTGCTTTTACCCTTAAGCTTACCCTTACCCTTACCCTTACGCTTACCCTTACCCTTACCCTTACCCTTGCTTTTACCCTTAAGCTTACCCTTACCCTTACCCTTACCCTTACCCTTACCCTTACCCTTACCCTTACCCTTACCCTTACCCTTACCCTTGCTTTTACCCTTAAGCTTACCCTTACCCTTACCCTTACCCTTACCCTTAAGCTTACCCTTACCCTTACCCTTACCCTTACCCTTACCCTTACCCTTACCCTTGCTTTTACCCTTAAGCTTACCCTTACCCTTACCCTTACCCTTACCCTTACCCTTGCTTTTACCCTTACCCTTATCCTTACCCTTAAGCTTACCCTTACCCTTACCCTTACCCTTACCCTTACCCTTACCCTTACCCTTACCCTTACCCTTGCTTTTACCCTTAAGCTTACCCTTACCCTTACCCTTACCCTTACCCTTACCCTTACCCTTGCTTTTACCCTTAGGCTTACCCTTACCTTTACCCTTACCCTTACCCTTACCCTTACCCTTACCCTTACCCTTACCCTTACCCTTACCCTTACCCTTACCCTTGCTTTTACCCTTAAGCTTACCCTTACCCTTACCCTTACCCTTACCCTTACCCTTACCCTTACCCTTACCCTTACCCTCACCCTTGCTTTTACCCTTAAGCTTACCCTTACCCTTACCCTTACCATTACCCTTACCCTTACCCTTACCCTTACCCTTACCCTTACCCTTACCCTTACCCTTACCCTTACCCTTACCCTTACCCTTACCCTTACCCTTGCTTTTACCCTTAAGCTTACCCTTACCCTTACCCTTACCCTTACCCTTACCCTTACCCTTACCCTTACCCTTACCCTTACCCTTACCTTTACCCTTACCCT
This sequence comes from Myrrha octodecimguttata, assembly GCA_958510865.1. Classification (NCBI taxonomy): domain Eukaryota; kingdom Metazoa; phylum Arthropoda; class Insecta; order Coleoptera; family Coccinellidae; genus Myrrha; species Myrrha octodecimguttata. The sequence goes on along the minus strand of CAUEHS010000187.1, from coordinate 88,375 downwards.
TGCTTTTACCCTTAGGCTTACCTTACCTTTACCCTTACCCATACCCTTACCCTTACCCTTACCCTTACCCTTGCTTTTACCCTTAAGCTTACCCTTACCCCTACCCTTACCCTTACCCTTACCCTTACCCTTGCTTTTACCCTTAAGCTTACCCTTACCCTTACCCTTACCCTTACCCTTACCCTTGCTTTTACCCTTAGGCTTACCCTTACCCTTACCCTTACCCTTACCCTTAAGCTTACACTTACCCTTACCCTTACCCTTACCCTTACCCTTACCCTTACCCTTACCCTTACCCTTGCTTTTACCCTTAAGCTTACCCTTACCCTTACCCTTACACTTACCCTTACCCTTACCCTTACCCTTACCCTTACCCTTACCCTTACCCTAACCCTTACCCTTACCCTTGCTTTTACCCTTAGGCTTACCCTTACCTTTACCCTTACCCTTACCCTTACCCTTAAGCTTACCCTTACCCTTACCCTTACCCTTACCCTTACCCTTACCCTTACCCTTACCCTTACCCTTACCCTTACCCTTACCCTTACCCTTACCCTTGCTTTTACCCTTAAGCTTACCCTTACCCTCACCCTTACACTTACCCTTACCCTTACCCTTACCCTTACCCTTACCCTTACCCTTACCCTTACCCTTACCCTAACCCTTACCCTTACCCTTGCTTTTACCCTTAGGCTTACCCTTACCTTTACCCTTACCCTTACCCTTACCCTTACCCTTACCCTTACCCTTACCCTTACCCTTGCTTTCACCCTTAAGCTTACCCTTACCCTTACCCTTACCCTTACCCTTACCCTTACCCTTACCCTTACCCTTACCCTTACCCTTGCTTTTACCCTTAAGCTTACCCTTACCCTTACCCTTACCCTTACCCTCACCCTTACCCTTACCCTTACCCTTGCTTTTACCCTTAAGCTTACCCTTACCCTTACCCTTACCCTTACCCTTACCCTTACCCTTACCCTTACCCTTGCTTTTACCCTTAAGCTTACCCTTACCCTTACCCTTACCCTTACCCTTACCCTTACCCTTACCCTTACCCTTACCCTTACCCTTACCCTTACCCTTACCCTTACCCTCACCCTTACCCTTACCCTTGCTTTTACCCTTAGGCTTACCCTTACCTTTACCCTTACCCTTACCCTTACCCTTACCCTTACCCTAGCTTTAACCCTTAAGCTTACCTTTACCCTCACCCTTACCCTTACCCTTACCCTTGCTTTTACCCTTAAGCTTACTCTTACCCTTACCCTTACCCTTACCCTTACCCTTGTTTTACCCTTAGGCTTACCCTTACCCTTACCCTTACCCTTGCTTTTACCCTTAAGCTTACCCTTACCCTTACCCTTACCCTTACCTTTACCCTTACCCTTACCCTTACCCTTACCCTTACCCTTACCCTTACCTTTACCCTTACCCTTGCTTTTACCCTTAGGCTTACCCTAACCTTTACCCTTACCCTTACCCTTACCCTTACCCTTACCCTTACCCTTACCTTACCCTTACCCTTACCCTTACCCTTGCTTTTACCCTTAAGCTTACCCTTACCCCTTACCCTTACCCTTACCCTTACCCTTACCCTTACCCTTACCCTTGCTTTTACCCTTAAGCTTACCCTTACCCTTACCCTTACCCTCACCCTTACCCTTACCCTTACCCTTGCTTATACCCTTAAGCTTACCCTTACCCTTACCCTTACCCTTACCCTTACCCTTACCCTTACCCTTACCCTTACCCTTACCCTTACCCTTACCCTTGCTTTTACCCTTAGGCTTACCCTTACCTTTACCCTTACCCTTACCCTTACCCTTACCCTTGCTTTTACCCTCAAGCTTACCCTTACCCTTACCCTTACCCTAAACCCTTACCCTTGCTTTTACCCTTAAGCTCCTTACCCCTTACCCTTACCCTTACCCTTACCCTTACCCTTACCCTTACCCTTACCCTTACCCTTACCCTTACCCTTACCCTTACCCTTACCCCCTTACCCTTACCCTTACCCTTGCTTTTACCCTTAAGCTTACCCTTACCCTTACCCTTACCCTTACCCTTACCCTTACCCTTACCCTTACCCTTACCCTTACCCTTGCTTTTACCCTTAAGCTTACCCTTACGCTTACCCTTACCCTTACCCTTACCCTTACCCTTACCCTTACCCTTACCCTTACCCTTACCCTTACCCTTACCCTTGCTTTTACCCTAAGGCTTACCCTTACCTTTACCCTTACCCTTACCCTTACCCTTGCTTTTACCCTTAAGCTTACACTTACCCTTACCCTTACCCTTACCCTTACCCTTACCCTTGCTTTTACCCTTAAGCTTACCCTTACCCTTACCCTTACCCTTACCCTTACCCTTACCCTTACCCTTACCCTTACCCTTACCCTTACCCTTACCCTTGCTTTTACCCTTTCCCTTACCCTTGCTTTTACCCTTAGGCTTACCCTACCCTTACCCTTACCCTTACCCTTACCCTTACCCTTACCCTTAACCTTACCCTTGCTTTTACCCTTAAGCTTACCCTTACCCTTACCCTTACCCTTACCCTTACCCTTACCCTTGCTTTAACCCTTAAGCTTACCCTTACCCTTACCCTTACCCTTACCTACCCTTACCCTTACCCTTACCCTTACCCTTACCCTTACCCTTACCCTTACCCTTACCCTTACCCTTACCCTTACCCTTACCCTTACCCTTACCCTTGCTTTTACCCTTAAGCTTACCCTTACCCTTACCCTTACCTTACCCTTACCCTTACCCTTACCCTTACCCTTACCCTTACCCTTGCTTTTACCCTTAAGCTTACCCTTACCCTTACCCTTACCCTTACCCTTACCCTTACCCTTACCCTTACCCTTACCCTTACCCTTACCCTTACCCTTACCCTTACCCATACCCCTGCTTTTACCCTTAGGCTTACCCTTACCTTTACCCTTACCCTTACCCTTACCCTTACCCTTACCCTTACCCTTACCCTTACCCTTGCTTTTACCCTTAAGCTTACCCTTACCCTTACCCTTACCCTTACCCTTACCCCTACCCTTACCCTTACCCTTGCTTTTACCCTTAAGCTTACCTTACCCTTACCCTTACCCTTACCCTTACCCTTGCTTTTATCCTTAGGCTAACCCTTACCCTTACCCTCACCCTTACCCTTACCCTTACCCTTACCCTTACCCTTACCCTTACCCTTACCTTTACCTTACCCCTTACCCTTACCCTCACCCTTGCGTTTACCCTTAAGCTTACCCTTACCCTTACCCTTACCCTTACCCTTACCCTTACCCTTTCCCTTACCCTTACCCTTACCCTTGCTTTTACCCTTAGGCTTACCCTTACCTTTACCCTTACCCTTACCCTTACCCTTACCCTTACCCTTACCCTTACCCTTGCTTTTACCCTTAAGCTTACCCTTACCCTTACCCTTACCCTTACCCTTGCTTTTACCCTTAAGCTTACCCTTACCCTTACCCTTACCCTTACCCTTACCCTTACCCTTACCCTTACCCTTACCCTTGCTTTTACCCTTAAGCTTACCCTTACCCTTACCCTTACCCTTACCCTTGCTTTTACCCTTAAGCTTACCCTTACCCTTACCCTTACCCTTACCCTTACCCTTACCCTTACCCTTACCCTTACCCTTACCCTACCCTCACCCTTATACCCTTACCCTTACCCTTACCCTTACCCTTACCCTTGCTTTTACCCTTACCTTTACCCTTACCCTTACCCTTACCCTTACCCTTACCCTTACCCTTGCTTTTACCCTTAAGCTTACCCTTACCCTTACCCTTACCCTTACCTTACCCTTACCCTTGATTTTACCCTTAGGCTTACCCTTACCTTTACCCTTACCCTTACCTTTACCCTTACCCTTACCCTTACCCTTACCCTTACCCTTACCCTTACCCTTACCCTTACCCTTACCCTTACCCTTGCTTTTACCCTTAAGCTTACCCTTACCCTTACCCTTACCCTTACCCTTACCCTTACCCTTACCCTTGCTTTTACCCTTAAGCTTACCCTTACCCTTACCCTTACCCTTACCCTTACCCTCACCCTTACCCTTACCCTTACCCTTGCTTATACCCTTAAGCTTACCCTTACCCCTTACCCTTACCCTTACCCTTACCCTTACCCTTACCCTTACCCTTACCCTTACCCTTACCCTTACCCTTACCCTAACCCTTACCCTTACCCTTACCCTTGCTTTTACCCTTAGGCTTACCCTTACCTTTACCCTTACCCTTACCCTTACCCTTACCTTTACCCTTACCCTTACCCTTACCCTTACCCTTGCTTTTACCCTTAAGCTTACCCTTACCCTTACCCTTACCCTTACCCTTACCCTAACCCTTACCTTGCTTTTACCCTTTAGCTTACCATTACCCTTACCCTTACCCTTACCCTTACCCTTACCCTTACCCTTACCCTTACCCTTGCTTTTACCCTTAAGCTTACCCTTACCCTTACCCTTACCCTTACCCTTACCCTTACCCTTACCCTTACCCCTTACCCTTACCCTTGCTTTTACCCTCAAGCTTACCCTTAAACTTACCCTTACCCTTACCCTTACCCTTGCTTTTACCCTTAGGCTTACCCTTACCTTTACCCTTACCCTTACACTTACCCTTACCCTTACCCTTACCCTTACCCTTGCTTTTACCCTTAAGCTTACCCTTACCCTTACCCTTACCCTTACCCTTACCCTTACCCTTGCTTTTACCCTTAAGCTTACCCTTACCCTTACCCTTACCCTTACCCTTACCCTTGCTTTTACCCTTAGGCTTACCCTTACCCTTACCCTTACCCTTACCCTTGCTTTTACCCTTAAGCTTACCCTTACCCTTACCCTTACTCTTACCCTTACCCTTACCCTTACCCTTACCCTTACCCTTACCCTTACCCTTACCCTTACCCTTACCCTTGCTTTTACCCTTAGGCTTACCCTTACCTTTACCCTTACCCTAACCCTTACCCTTACCCTTACCCTTACCCTTACCCTTGCTTTTACCCTTAAGCTTACCCTTACCCTTACCCTTACCCTTACCCTTACCCTTACCCTTACCCCTACCCTTGCTTTTACCCTTAAGCTTACCCTTACCCTTACCCTTACCCTTACCCTTACCCTTACCCTTACCCTTACCCTTACCCTTACCCTTACCCTTACCCTTACCCTTACCTACCTTACCCTTACCCTTACCCTTGCTTTTACCCTTAAAGCTTACCCTTACCCTTACCCTTACCCTTACCCTTACCCTAACCCTTACCCTTGCTTTTACCCTTGAGCTTACCCTTACCCTTACCCTTACCCTTACCCTTACCCTTACCCTTACCTTTACCCTTACCCTTACCCTTACCCTTACCCTTACCCTTACCCTTACCCTTACCCTTACCATTACCCTTACCCTTGCTTTTACCCTTAAGCTTACCCTTACCCTTACCCTTACCCTTACCCTTACCCTTACCCTTACCCTTACCCTTACCCTTACCCTTACCCTTGCTTTTACCCTTAAGCTTACCCTTACCCTTACCCTTACCCTTACCCTTACCCTTACCCTCGCTTTTACCCTTAGGCTTACCCTTACCTTTACCCTTACCCTTACCCTTACCCTTACCCTTACCCTTACCCTTACCCTTACCCTTACCCTTACCCTTACCCTTACCCTTGCTTTTACCCTTAAGCTTACCCTTACCCTTACCCTTACCCTTACCCTTACCCTTACCCTTACCCTTGCTTTTACCCTTAAGCTTACCCTTACCCTTACCCTTACCCTTACCCTTGCTTTTACCCTTAGGCTTACCCTTACCCTTACCCTTACCCTTACCCTTGCTTTTACCCTTAAGCTTACCCTTACCCTTACCCTTACTCTTACCCTTACCCTTACCCTTACTCTTACCCTTACCCTTACCCTTACCCTTACCCTTACCCTTACCCTTACCCTTGCCCTTTTCCTTACCCTTACCCTTACCCTTACCCTTACCCTTGCTTTTACCCTTAGGCTTACCCTTACCTTTACCCTTACCCTAACCCTTACCCTTACCCTTACCCTAACCCTTACCCTTGCTTTTACCCTTAAGCTTACCCTTACCCTTACCCTTACCCTTACCCTTACCCTTACCCTTACCCTTGCTTTTACCCTTAAGCTTACCCTTACCCTTACCCTTACCCTTACCCTTACCCTTACCCTTACCCTTACCCTTACCCTTACCCTTACCCTTACCCTTACCCTTACCCTTGCTTTTACCCTTAAGCTTACCCTTACCCTTACCCTTACCCTTACCATTACCCTTACCCTTACCCTTACCCTTACCCTTATCCTTGCTTTTACCCTTAGGCTTACCCTTACCTTTACCCTTACCCTTACCCTTACCCTTACCCTTACCCTTACCCTTGCTTTTACCCTTAAGCTTACCCTTACCCTTACCCTTACCCTTACCCTTAAGCTTACCCTTACCCTTACCCTTACCCTTACCCTTACCCTTACCCTTACCCTTACCCTTACCCTTACCCATGCTTTTACCCTTAAGCTTACCCTTACCCTTACCCTTACCCTTACCCTTACCCTTGCTTTTACCCTTAAGCTTACCCTTACCCTTACCCTCACCCTTACCCTTAAGCTTTCCCTTACCCTTACCCTTACCATTACCCTTACCCTTACCCTTACCCTTACCCTTACCCTTACCCTTACCCTTACCTTTGCTTTTACCCTTAAGCTTACCCTTACCCTTACCCTTACCCTTACCCTTAAGCTTACCCTTACCCTTACCCTAACCCTTACCCTCACCCTTACCCTTACCCTTGCTTTTACCCTTAAGCTTACCCTTACCCTTACCCTTACCCTTACCCTTAAGCTTACCCTTACCCTTACCCTTACCCTTACCCTTACCCTTACCCTTGCTTTTACCCTTAAGCTTACCCTTACCCTTACCCTTACCCTTACCCTTAAGCTTACCCTTACCCTTACCCTTACCCTTACCCTTACCCTTACCCTTACCCTTACCCTTACCCTTACCCTTACCCTTACCCTTACCCTTGCTTTTACCCTTAAGCTTACCCTTACCCTTACCCTTACCCTTACCCTTGCTTTTACCATTAAGCTTACCCTTACCCTTACCCTTACCCTTACCCTTACCCTTAAGCTTACCCTTACCCTTACCCTTACCCTTACCCTTACCCTTACCCTTACCCTTACCCTTACCCTTACCCTTACCCTTGCTTTTACCCTTAAGCTTACCCTTACCCTTACCCTTACCCTTAACCTTACCCTTACCCTTACCCTTACCCTTACCCTTACCCTTGCTTTTACCCTTAGGCTTACCCTTACCTTTACCCTTACCCTTACCCTTACCCTTACCCTTACCCTTACCCTTACCTTTACCCTTACCCTTGCTTTTACCCTTAAGCTTACCCTTACCCTTACCCTTACCCTTACCCTTACCCTTACTCTTGCTTTTACCCTTAAGCTTACCCTTACCCTTACCCTTACCCTTACCCTTACCCTTGCTTTTACCCTTAGGCTTACCCTTACCCTTTCCCTTACCCTTACCCTTGCTTTTACCCTTAAGCTTACCCTTACCCTTACCCTTACCCTTACCCTTACCCTTACCCTTACCCTTACCCTTACCCTTACCCTTACCCTTACCCTTATCCTTACCCTTACCCTAACCCTTACCCTTACCCTTACCCTTACCCTTACCCTTACCCTTGCTTTTACCCTTAGGCTTACCCTTACCTTTACCCTTACCCTTACCCTTACCCTTACCCTTGCTTTTACCCTTAAGCTTACCCTTACCCTTACCCTTACTCTTACCCTTACCCTTACCCTTACCCTTACCCTTGCTTTTACCCTTAAGCTTACCCTTACCCTTACCCTTACCCTTACCCTTACCCTTACCCTTACCCTTACCCTCACCCTTGCTTTTACCCTTAAGCTTACCCTTACCCTTACCCTTACCCTTACCCTTACCCTTACCCTTACCCTTGCTTTTACCCTTAAGCTTACCCTTACCCTTACCCTTACCCTTACCCTTACCCTTGCTTTTACCCTTAGGCTTACCCTTACCCTTACCCTTACCCTTACCCTTGCTTTTACCCTTAAGCTTACCCTTACCCTTACCCTTACCCTTACTCTTACCCTTACCCTTACCCTTACCCTTACCCTTGCTTTTACCCTTAGGCTTACCCTTACCTTTACCCTTACCCTTACCCTTACCCTTACCCTTACCCTTACCCTTACCCTTACCCTTACCCTTACCCTTACCCTTACCCTTGCTTTTACCCTCAAGCTAACCCTTACCCTTACCCTTACCCTCACCCTTACCCTTAACCTTACCCTTACCCTTGCTTTTACCCTTAAGCTCACCCTTACCCTTACCCTTACCCTCACCCTTACACTCACCCTTACCCTGACCCTTACCCTTGCTTGTACCCTTAAGCTTACCCTTACCCTTACCCTTACCCTTACCCTTAAGCTTACCCTTACCCTTACCCTTACCCTTACCCTTACCCTTACCCTTGCTTTTACCCTTAAGCTTACCCTTACCCTTATCCTTACCCTAACCCTTACCCTTGCTTTTACCCTTAAGCTTACCCTTACCCTTACCCTTACACTTACCCTTAAGCTTACCCTTACCATTACCCTTACCCTTACCCTTACCCTTGCTTTTACCCTTAAGCTTACCCTTACCCTTACCCTTACCCTTACCCTAACCCTTACCCTTAACCTTACCCTTACCCTTACCCTTACCCTTGCTTTTACCCTTAGGCTTACCCTTACCTTTACCCTTACCATTACCCTAACCCTTACCCTTAACCCTTACCCTTACCCTTGCTTTTACACTTAAGCTTACCCTTACCCTTACCCTTACCCTTACCCTTACCCTTACCATTACCCTTACCCTTACCCTTGCTTTTACCCTTAAGCTTACCCTTACCCTTACCCTTACCCTTACCCTTACCCTTACCCTTACCCTTACCCTTACCCTTACTTAGGGTAAGGGTAAGGGTAAGCTTAAGGGTAAAAGCAAGGGTAAGGGTAAGGGTAAGGGTAAGGGTAAGGGTAAGGGTAAGGGTAAGGGTAAGGGTAAGGGTAAGGGTAAGCTTAAGGGTAAGGGTAAGGGTAAGGGTAAGGGTAAGGGTAAGGGTAAGCTTAAGGGTATAAGCAAGGGTAAGGGTAAGGTTAAGGGTGAGGGTAAGGGTAAGGGTAAGGGTAAGGGTAAGGGTAAGCTTAAGGGTAAAAGCAAGGGTAAGGGTAAGGGTAAGGGTAAGGGTAAGGGTAAGGGTAAGGGTAAGGGTAAGGGTAAGCTTAAGGGTAAAAGCAAGGGTAAGGGTAAGGGTAAGGGTAAGGGTAAGGGTAAGGGTAAGGGTAAGGGTAAGGGTAAGGGTAAGGGTAAGGGTAAGGGTAAGGGTAAAGGTAAGGTTAAGCCTAAGGGTAAAAGCAAGGGTAAGGGTAAGGGTAAGGGTAAGGGTAAGGGTAAGGGTAAGGGTAAGGGTAAGGGTAAGGGTAAGGGTAAGGGTAAGGGTAAGGGTAAGGGTAAGGGTAAGGGTAAGGGTAAGGGTAAGGGTAAGGGTAAGCTTAAGGGTAAAAGCAAGGGTAAGGGTAAGGGTAAGGGTAAGGGTAAGGGTAAGGGTAAGGGTAAGGGTAAGGGTAAGCTTAAGGGTAAAAGCAAGGGTAAGGGTAAGGGTAAGGGTAAAGGTAAGGGTAAGGGTAAGGGTAAGGGTAAGGGTAAAGGTAAGGGTAAGCCTAAGGGTCAAAGCAAGGGTAAGGGTAAAGGTAAGGGTTAGGGTAAGGGTAAGGGTAAGGGTAAGGGTAAGGGTAAGGGTAAGCTTAAGGGTAAAAGCAAGGGTAAGGGTAAGGGTAAGGGTAAGGGTAAGGGTAAGGGTAAGCTTAAGGGTAAGGGTAAGGGTAAGGGTATGGGTAAGCCTAAGGGTAAAAGCAAGGGTAAGTGTAAGGGTAAGGGTAAGGGTAAGGGTAAGCTTACCCTTACTCTTACCCTTACCCTTACCCTTACCCTTACCCTTGCTTTTACCCTTAAGCTTACCCTTACCCTTACCCTTACCCTTACCCTTACCCTTACCCTTACCCTTATCCTTACCCTTGCTTTTACCCTTAAGCTTACCCTTACCCTAACCCTTACCCTTACCCTTACCCTTACCCTTACCCTTACCCTTGCTTTTACTCTTAGGCTTACCCTTACCTTTACCCTTACCCTTACCCTTACCCTTACCCTCACCCTTACCCTTACCCTTGCTTTTACCCCTAAGCTTACCCTTACCCTTACCCTTACCCTTACCCTTACCCTTGCTTTTACCCTTAAGCTTACCCTTACCCTTACCCTTAACCTTACCCTTACCCTTGCTTTTACCCTTAGGCTTACCCTTACCCTTACCCTTACCCTTACCCTTGCTTTTACCCTTAAGCTTACCCTTACCCTTACCCTTACTCTTACCCTTACCCTTACCCTTACCCTTACCCTTACCCTTACCCTTACCCTTACCCTTACCCTTACCCTTACCCTTACCCTTACCCTTGCTTTTACCCTTAGGCTTACCCTTACCTTTACCCTTACCCTAACCCTTACCCTTACCCTTAACCTTACCCTTACCCTTGCTTTTACCCTTAAGCTTACCCTTACCCTTACCCTTACCCTTACCCTTACCCTTACCCTTACCCTTACCCTTACCCTTACCCTTACCCTTGCTTTTACCCTTAAGCTTACCCTTACCCTTACCCTTACCCTTACCCTTACCCTTACCCTTACCCTTACCCTTACCCTTACCCTTGCTTTTACCCTTAAGCTTACCCTTACCCTTACCCTTACCCTTACCCTTACCCTTACCCTTACCCTTACCCTTACCCTTACCCTTACCCTTGCTTTTACCCTTAGGCTTACCCTTACCTTTACCCTTACCCTTACCCTTACCCTTACCCTTACCCTTGCTTTTACCCTTAAGCTTACCCTTACCCTTACCCTTACCCTTAAGCTTACCCTTACCCTTACCCTTACCCTTACCCTTACCCTTACCCTTACCCTTACCCTTACCCTTACCCTTACCCTTACCCTTACCCTTACCCTTACCCTTACCCTTGCTTTTACCCTTAAGCTTACCCTTACCCTTACCCTTACCCTTACCCTTACCCTTGCTTTTACCCTTAAGCTTACCCTTATCCTTACCCTTACCCTTAAGCTTACCCTTACCCTTACCCTTACCCTTACCCTTACCCTTACCCTTACCCTTACCCTTACCCTTACCCTTACCCTTACCCTTACCCTTACCCTTACCCTTGCTTTTACCCTTAAGCTTACCCTTACCCTTACCCTTACCCTTAAGCTTACCCTTACCCTTACCCTAACCCTTACCCCTACCCTTAACCTTACCCTTGCTTTTACCCTTAAGCTTACCCTTACCCTTACCCTTACCCTTACCCTTAAGCTTACCCTTACCCTTACCCTTACCCTTACCCTTACCCTTGCTTTTACCCTTAAGCTTACCCTTACCCTTACCCTTACCCTTAAGCTTACCCTTACCCTTACCCTTACCCTTACCCTTACCCTTACCCTTACCCTTACCCTTACCCTTGCTTTTACCCTTAAGCTTACCCTTACCCTTACCCTAAGTAAGGGTAAGGGTAAGGGTAAGGGTAAGGGTAAGGGTAAGGGTAAGGGTAAGGGTAAGGGTAAGGGTAAGGGTAAGGGTAAGCTTAAGGGTAAAAGCAAGGGTAAGGGTAAGGGTAAGGGTAAGGGTAAGGGTAAGGGTAAGGGTAAGGGTAAGGGTAAGGGTAAGGGTAAGGGTAAGGGTAAGGGTAAGCTTAAGGGTAAGGGTAAGGGTAAGGGTAAGGGTAAGCCTAAGGGTAAAAGCAAGGGTAAGGGTAAGGGTAAGGGTAAGGGTAAGGGTAAGCTTAAGGGTAAAAGCAAGGGTAAGGGTAAGGCTAAGGGTAAGGGTAAGCTTAAGGGTAAAAGCAAGGGTAAGGGTAAGGGTAAGGGTAAGGGTAAGGGTAAGGGTAAGGGTAAGGGTAAAGGTGAGGGTAAGCCTAAGGGTAAAAGCAAGGGTAAGGGTAAGGGTAAGGGTAAGGGTAAGGGTAAGGGTAAGGGTAAGGGTAGGGGTAAGAGTAAGGGTAAGGGTAAGCTTAAGGGTAAAAGCAAGGGTAAGGGTAAGGGTAAGGGTAAGGGTAAGGGTAAGGGTAAGGGTAAGCTTAAGGGTAAAAGCAAGGGTAAGGGTAAGGGTAAGGGTAAGGGTGAGGGTAAGGGTAAGGGTAAGGGTAAGGGTAAGGGAAAGGGTAAGGGTAAGGGTAAGCTTAAGGGTAAAAGCAAGGGTAAGGGTAAGGGTAAGGCTAAGGGTATGGGTAAGGGTAATGGTAAGGGTAAAGGTAAGGGTAAGCCTAAGGGTAAAAGCAAGGGTAAGGGTAAGGGTAAGGGTAAGGGTAAGGGTAAGCTTAAGGGTAAAAGCAAGGGTAAGGGTAAGGGTAAGGGTAAGGGTAAGGGTAAGGGTAAGGGTAAGGGTAAGCTTAAGGGTAAGGGTAAGGGTAAGGGTAAGGGTAAGCTTAAGGGTAAAAGCAAGGGTAAGGGTAAGAGTAAGGGTAAGGGTAAGGGTAAGGGTAAGGGTAAGGGTAAGGGTGAGCTTAAGGGTAAAAGCAAGGGTAAGGGTAAGGGTAAGGATAAGGGTAAGGGTAAGGGTAGGGGTAAGGGTAAGGGTAAGCTTAAGGGTAAAAGCAAGATTAAGGGTAAGGGTAAGGGTAAGGGTAAGGGTAAGGGTAAGGGTAAGGGTAAGGGTAAGGGTAAGGGTAAGGGTAAGGGTAAGGGTAAAGGTAAGGGTAAGCCTAAGGGTAAAAGCAAGGGTAAGGGTAAGGGTGAGGGTAAGGGTAAGAGTAAGGGTAAGGGTAAGGGTAAGCTTAAGGGTAAAAGCAAGGGTAAGGGTAAGGGTAAGGGTAAGGGTAAGCCTAAGGGTAAAAGCAAGGGTAAGGGTAAGGGTAAGCTTAAGGGTAAAAGCAAGGGTAAGGGTAAGGGTAAGGGTAAGGGTAAGGGTAAGGGTAAGGGTAAGCTTAAGGGTAAAAGCAAGGGTGAGGGTAAGGGTAAGGGTAAGGGTAAGGGTAAGGGTAAGGGTAAGGGTAAGGGTAAGGGTAAGGGTAAGGGTAAGGGTAAGCTTAAGGGTAAAAGCAAGGGTAAGGGTAAGGGTAAGGGTAAGGGTAAGGGTAAGGGTAAGGGTAAGGGTAAGGGTAAGGGTAAGGGTAAGGGTAAGGGTAAGGGTAAGGGTAAGGGTAAGGGTAAGCTTAAGGGTAAAAGCAAGGGTAAGGGTAAGGGTAAGGGTAAGGGTAAGGGTAAAGGTAAGGGTAAGCCTAAGGGTAAAAGCAAGGGTAAGGGTAAGGGTAAGGGTAAGGGTAAGGGTAAGGGTAAGGGTAAGGGTAAGGGTAAGGGTAAGGGTAAGGGTAAGGGTAAGGGTAAGGGTAAGGGTAAGGGTAAGGGTAAGGGTAAGGGTAAGGGTAAGGGTAAGGGTAAGGGTAAGGGTAAGGGTAAGCTTAAGGGTAAAAGCAAGGGTAAGGGTAAGGGTAAGGGTAAGGGTAAGGGTAAGCCTAAGGGTAAAAGCAAGGGTAAGGGTAAGGGTAAGGGTAAGGGTAAGGGTAAGCTTAAGGGTAAAAGCAAGGGTAAGGGTAAGGGTAAGGGTAAGGGTAAGGGTAAGGGTAAGGGTAAGCTTAAGGGTAAAAGCAAGGGTAAGGGTAAGGGTAAGGGTAAGGGTAAGGGTAAGGGTAAGGGTAAGGGTAAGGGTAAAGGTAAGGGTAAGCCTAAGGGTAAAAGCAAGGGTAAGGGTAAGGGTAAGGGTAAGGGTAAGGGTAAGGGTAAGGGTACGGGTAAGGGTAAGCTTAAGGGTAAAAGCAAGGGTAAGGGTAAGGGTAAGGGTAAGGGTAAGGGTAAGGGTAAGGGTAAGTGTAAGGGTAAGGGTAAGGGTAAGCTTAAGGGTAAGGGTAAGGGTAAGGGTAAGGGTAAGCTTAAGGGTAAAAGCAAGGGTAAGGGTAAGGGTAAGGGTAAGAGTAAGCTTAAGGGTAAAAGCAAGGGTAAGGGTAAGGGTAAGGGTAAGGGTAAGGGTAAGGGTAAGGGTAAGGGTAAGGGTAAGGGTAAGCTTAAGGGTAAGGGTAAGGGTAAGGGTAAGGGTAAGCTTAAGGGTAAAAGCAAGGGTAAGGGTAAGGGTAAGGGTAAGGGTAAGGGTAAGGGTAAGGGTAAGGGTAAGGGTAAGGGTAAGGGTAAGGGTAAGCTTAAGGGTAAAAGCAAGGGTAAGGTTAAGGGTAAGGGTAAGGGTAAGGGTAAGGGTAAGGATAAGCTTAAGGGTAAGGGTAAGGGTAAGGGTAAGGGTAAGCTTAAGGGTAAAAGCAAGGGTAAGGGTAAAGGCAAGGGTAAGGGTAAGGGTAAGGGTAAGGGTAAGGGTAAGGGTAAGGGTAAGGGTAAGGGTAAGGGTAAGGGTAAGGGTAAGCTTAAGGGTAAGGGTAAGGGTAAGCTTAAGGGTAAAAGCAAGGGTAAGGGTAAGGGTAAGGGTAAGGGTAAGGGTAAGCTTAAGGGTAAAAGCAAGGGTAGGGGTAAGGGTAAGGGTAAGGGTAAGGCTAAGGGTAAGGGTAAGTGTAAGGGTAAGGGTAAGGGTAAGCTTGAGGGTAAGGGTAAGGGTAAGGGTAAGCTTAAGGGTAAAAGCAAGGGTAAGGGTAAGGGTAAGGGTAAGGGTAAGGGTAAAGGTAAGGGTAAGCCTAAGGGTAAAAGCAAGGGTAAGGGTAAGGGTAAGGGTAAGGGTAAGGGTAAGGGTAAGGGTAAGGGTAAGGGTAAGGGTAAGGGTAAGGGTAAGCTTAAGGGTAAAAGCAAGGGTAAGGGTAAGGGTAAGGGTAAGGGTAAGGGTAAGGGTAAGGGTAAGCTTAAGGGTAAAAGCAAGGGTAAGGGTAAGGGTAAGGGTAAGGGTAAGGGTAAGGGTAAGGGTAAGGGTAAGGGTAAGGGTAAGCTTAAGGGTAAAAGCAAGGGTAAGGGTAAGGGTAAGGGTAAGGGTAAGGGTTAGGGTAAGGGTAAAGGTAAGGGTAAGCCTAAGGGTAAAAGCAAGGGTAAGGGTAAGGGTAAGGGTAAGGGTAAGGGTAAGGGTAAGGGTAAGGGTAAGGGTAAGGGTAAGAGTAAGGGTAAGGGTAAGGGTAAGCTTAAGGGTTAAAGCAAGGGTAAGGGTAAGGGTAAGGGTAAGGGTAAGGGTAAGCTTAAGGGTAAAAGCAAGGGTAATGGTAAGGGTGAGGGTAAGGGTAAGGGTAAGGGTAAGGGTAAAGGTAAGGGTAAGCCTAAGAGTAAAAGCAAGGGTAAGGGTAAGGGTAAGGGTAAGGGTAAGGGTAAGGGTAAGGGTAAGGGTAAGCTTAAGGGTAAAAGCAAGGGTAAGGATAAGGGTAAGGGTAAGGGTAAGGGTAAGGGTAAGGGTAAGGGTAAGGGTAAGGGTAAGGGTAAGGGTAAGCTTAAGGGTAAAAGCAAGGGTAAGGGTAAGGGTAAGGGTAAGGGTAAGGGTAAGCTTAAGGGTAAAAGCAAGGGTAATGGTAAGGGTGAGGGTAAGGGTAAGGGTAAGGGTAAGGGTAAAGGTAAGGGTAAGCCTAAGAGTAAAAGCAAGGGTAAGGGTAAGGGTAAGGGTAAGGGTAAGGGTAAGGGTAAGGGTAAGGGTAAGGGTAAGCTTAAGGGTAAAAGCAAGGGTAAGGATAAGGGTAAGGGTAAGGGTAAGGGTAAGGGTAAGGGTAAGGGTAAGCTTAAGGGTAAAAGCAAGGGTAAGGGTAAGGGTAAGGGTTAGGGTAAGGGTAAGGGTAAGGGTAAGGGTAAGGGTAAGGGTAAGGGTAAGGGTAAGGGTAAGGGTAAGGGTAAGGGTGAGGGTAAGGGTAAGGGTAAGGGTAAGGGTAAGCTTAAGGGTAAAAGCAAGGGTAAGGGTTAGGGTAAGGGTAAGGGTAAGGGTAAGGGTAAGGGTAAGGGTAAGCTTAAGGGTAAAAGCAAGGGTAAGGGTAAGGGTAAGGGTAAGGGTAAGGGTAAGGGTAAGGGTAAGGGTCAAGGTAAGGGTAAGCCTAAGGGTAAAAGCAAGGGTAAGGGTAAGGGTAAGGGTAAGGGTAAGGGTAAGGGTAAGGGTAAGGGTAAGGGTAAGGGTAAGGGTAAGGGTAAGGGTAAGGGTAAGGGTAAGCTTAAGGGTATAAGCAAGGGTAAGGGTAAGGGTAAGGGTGAGGGTAAGGGTAAGGGTAAGGGTGAGGGTAAGGGTAAGGGTAAGCTTAAGGGTAAAAGCAAGGGTAAGGGTAAGGGTAAGAGTAAGGGTAAGGGTAAGGGTAAGGGTAAGCTTAAGGGTAAAAGCAAGGGTAAGGGTAAGGGTAAGGGTAAGGGTAAGGGTAAGGGTAAGGGTAAGGGTAAGGGTAAGGGTAAGGGTAAGGGTAAGGGTAAGGGTAAGGGTAAGGGTAAAGGTAAGGTTAAGCCTAAGGGTAAAAGCAAGGGTAAGGGTAAGGGTAAGGGTAAGGGTGAGGGTAAGGGTAAGGGTAAGGGTAAGGGTAAGGGTAAGGTTAAGCTTAAGGGTAAAAGCAAGGGTAAGGGTAAGGGTAAGGGTAAGCCTAAGGGTAAAAGCAAGGGTAAGGGTAAGGGTAAGGGTAAGAGTAAGGGTAAGGGTAAGCTTAAGGGTAAAAGCAAGGGTAAGGGTAAGGGTAAGGGTAAGGGTAAGGGTAAGCTTAAGGGTAAAAGCAAGGGTAAGGGTAAGGGTAAGGGTAAGGGTTAGGGTAAGGGTAAGGGTAAGGGTAAAGGTAAGGGTAAGCCTAAGGGTAAAAGCAAGGGTAAGGGTAAGGGTAAGGGTAAGGGTAAGGGTAAGGGTAAGCTTAAGGGTAAAAGCAAGGGTAAGGGTAAGGGTAAGGGTAAGGGTAAGGGTAAGGGTAAGCTTAAGGGTAAAAGCAAGGGTAAGGGTAAGGGTAAGGGTGAGGGTAAGGGTAAGCTTAAGGGTAAAAGCAAGGGTAAGGGTAAGGGTGAGGGTAAGGGTAAGGGTAAGGGTAAGGGTAAGGGTAAGGGTAAGGGTAAGCTTAAGGGTAAAAGTAAGGGTAAGGGTAAGGGTAAGGGTAAGGGTAAGGGTAAGGGTAAAGGTAAGGGTAAGGGTAAGGGTAAGCTTAAGGGTAAGGGTAAGGGTAAGGGTAAGGGTAAGCCTAAGGGTAAAAGCAAGGGTAAGTGTAAGGGTAAGGGTAAGGGTAAGGGTAAGCTTAAGGGTAAAAGCAAGGGTAAGGGTAAGGGTAAGGGTAAGGGTAAGGGTAAGGGTAAGGGTAAGGGTAAGGGTAAGGGTAAGGGTAAGGGTAAGGGTAAGGGTAAGCTTAAGGGTAAAAGCAAGGGTAAGGGTAAGGGTAAGGGTAAGGGTTAGGGTAAGGGTAAGGCTAAAGGTAAGGGTAAGCCTAAGGGTAAAAGCAAGGGTAAGGGTAAGGGAAAGGGTAAGGGTAAGGGTAAGGGTAAGGGTAAGGGTAAGGGTAAGGGTAAGGGTAAGGGTAAAGGTAAGGGTAAGGGTAAGCTTAAGGGTAAAAGCAAGGGTAAGGGTAAGGGTAAGGGTAAGGGTAAGAGTAAGGGTAAGGGTAAGGGTAAGCTTAAGGGTAAAAGCAAGGGTAAGGGTAAGGGTAAGGGTAAGGGTAAGGGTAAGGGTAAGGGTAAGGGTAAGAGTAAGGGTAAGGGTAAGGGTAAGGGTAAGGGTAAGGGTAAGCTTAAGGGTAAAAGCAAGGGTAAGGGTAAGGGTAAGGGTAAGGGTAAGGGTAAGGGTAAGGGTAAGGGTAAGGGTAAGGGTAAGGGTAAGGGTAAGGGTAAGCTTAAGGGTAAAAGCATTGGTAAGGGCAAGGGTAAGGGTAAGGGTAAGGGTAAGGGTAATGGTAAGGGTAAAGGTAAGGGTAAGCCTAAGGGTAAAAGCAAGGGTAAGGGTAAGGGTAAGGGTAAGGTTAAGGGTAAGGGTTAGGGTAAGGGTAAGGGTAAGGGTAAGGGTAAGCTTAAGGGTAAAAGCAAGGGTAAGGGTAAGGGTAAGGGTAAGGGTAAGGGTAAGGGTAAGGGTAAGGGTAAGCTTAAGGGTAAGGGTAAGGGTAAGGGTAAGCTTAAGGGTAAAAGCAAGGGTAAGGGTAAGGGTAAGGGTAAGGGTAAGGGTAAGCTTAAGGGTAAAAGCAAGGGTAAGGGTAAGGGTGAAGGTAAGGGTAAGGGTAAGGGTAAGCTTAAGGGTAAGGGTAAGGGTAAGGGTAAGGGTAAGCTTAAGGGTACAAGCAAGGGTAAGGGTCAGGGTAAGGGTAAGTGTAAGGGTAAGGGTAAGGGTAAGGGTAAGGGTGAGCTTAAGGGTAAAAGCAAGGGAAAGGGTAAGGTTAAGGGTAAGGGTAAGGGTAAGGGTAAGGGTAAGGGTTAGCTTAAGGGTAAAAGCAAGGGTAAGGGTAAGGGTAAGGGTAAGGGTAAGGGTAAGGGTAAGGATAAGGGTAAGGGTAAAGGTAAGGGTAAGCCTAAGGGTAAAAGCAAGGGTAAGGGTAAGGGTAAGGGTAAGGGTAAGAGTAAGGGTAAGGGTAAGGGTAAGGGTAAGCTTAAGGGTAAAAGCAAGGGTAAGGGTAAGGGTAAGGGTAAGGGTAAGCCTAAGGGTAAAAGCAAGGGTAAGGGTAAGGGTAAGGGTAAGGGTAAGGGTAAGCTTAAGGGTAAAAGCAAGGGTAAGGGTAAGGGTAAGGGTAAGGGTAAGGGTAAGGGTAAGCTTAAGGGTAAAAGCAAGGGTGAGGGTAAGGGTAAGGGTAAGGGTAAGGGTAAGGGTAAGGGTAAGGGTAAGGGTAAGCTTAAGGGTAAAAGCAAGGGTAAGGGTAAGGGTAAGGGTAAGGGTAAGGGTAAGGGTAAGGGTAAGGGTAAGGGTAAGCTTAAGGGTAAAAGCAAGGGTAAGGGTAAGGGTAAGGGTAAGGGTAAGGGTAAAGGTAAGGGTAAGCCTAAGGGTAAAAGCAAGGGTAAGGGTAAGGGTAAGGGTAAGGGTAAGGGTTAGGGTAAGGGTAAGGATAAGTGTAAGGGTAAGGGTAAGGGTAAGGGTAAGGGTAAGGGTAAGGTTAAGGGTAAGGGTAAGGGTAAGGGTAAGGGTAAGGGTAAGGGTAAGCTTAAGGGTAAAAGCAAGGGTAAGGGTAAGGGAAAGGGTAAGGGTAAGCCTAAGGGTAAAAGCAAGGGTAAGGGTAAGGGTAAGGGTAAGGGTAAGGGTAAGCTTAAGGGTAAAAGCAAGAGTAAGGGTAAGGGTAAGGGTAAGGGTAAGGGTAAGGGTAAGCTTAAGGGTAAAAGCAAGGGTAAGGGTAAAGGTAAGGGTAAGGGTAAGGGTAAGGGTAAGGGTAAGGGTAAGGGTAAAAGTAAGGGTAAGCCTAAGGGTAAAAGCAAGGGTAAGGGTAAGGGTAAGGGTAAGGGTAAGGGTAAGGTTAAGGGTAAGGGTAAGGGTAAGCTTAAGGGTAAAAGCAAGGGTAAGGGTAAGGGTAAGGGTAAGGGTAAGGGTAAGGGTAAGGGTAAGGGTAAGGGTAAGGGTAAGGGTAAGGGTAAGGGTAAGCTTAAGGGTAAGGGTAAGGGTAAGGGTAAGGGTAAGCTTAATGGTAAAAGCAAGGGTAAGGGTAAGGGTAAGGGTAAGGGTAAGCTTAAGGGTAAAAGCAAGGGTAAGGGTAAGGGTAAGGGTAAGGGTAAGGGTAAGGGTAAGGGTAAGGGTAAGGGTAAGCTTAAGGGTAAGGGTAAGAGTAAGGGTAAGGGTAAGCTTAAGGGTAAAAGCAAGGGTAAGGGTAAGGGTAAGGGTAAGGGTAAGGGTAAGGGTAAGCTTAAGGGTAAGGGTAAGGGTAAGGGTAAGGGTAAGCTTAAGGGTAAAAGCAAGGGTAAGGGTAAGGGTGAGGGTAAGGGTAAGGGTAAGGGTAAGGGTAAGCTTAAGGGTAAGGGTAAGGGTAAGGGTAAGGGTAAGCTTAAGGGTAAAAGCAAGGGTAAGGGTAAGGGTAAGGGTAAGGGTAAGGGTAAGGGTAAGGGTAAGGGTAAGGGTAAGGGTAAGGGTAAGGGTAAGGGTAATGGTAAGGGTAAGGGTAAGGGAAAGCTTAAGGGTAAGGGTAAGGGTAAGGGTAAGGGTAAGCTTAAGGGTAAAAGCAAGGGTAAGGGTAAGGGTAAGGGTAAGGGTGAGGGTAAGCTTAAGGGTAAAAGCATGGGTAAGGGTAAGGGTAAGGGTAAGGGTAAGGGTAAGGGTAAGGGTAAGGGTAAGGGTAAGGGTAAGGGTAAGGGTAAGCTTAAGGGTAAGGGTAAGGGTAAGGGTAAGCTTAAGGGTAAAAGCAAGGGTAAGGGTAAGGGTAAGGGTAAGGGTAAGGGTAAAGGTAAGGGTAAGCCTAAGGGTAAAAGCAAGGATAAGGGTAAGGGTAAGGGTAAGGGTAAGGGTAATGGTAAGGGTAAGGGTAAGGGTAAGGGTAAGCTTAAGGGTAAAAGCAAGGGTAAGGGTAAGGGTAAGGGTAAGGGTAAGGGTAAGGGTAAGGGTAAGGGTAAGGGTAAGGGTAAGGGTAAGGGTAAGGGTAAGCTTAAGGGTAAAAGCAAGGGTAAGGGTAAGGGTAAGGGTAAGGGTAAGGGTAAGGGTAAGGGTAAGGGTAAGCTTAAGGGTAAAAGCAAGGGTAAGGGTTAGGGTAAGGGTAAGGGTAAGGGTTAGGGTAAGGGTAAAGGTAAGGG
This sequence comes from Myrrha octodecimguttata, assembly GCA_958510865.1. NCBI lineage: Eukaryota > Metazoa > Arthropoda > Insecta > Coleoptera > Coccinellidae > Myrrha > Myrrha octodecimguttata. The sequence continues at coordinate 67,705 of CAUEHS010000187.1, read as the reverse complement.
TAAGCCTAAGGGTAAAAGCAAGGGTAAGGGTAAGGGTAAGGGTAAGGGTAAGGGTAAGGGTAAGGGTAAGGGTAAGGGTAAGGGTAAGGGTAAGAGTAAGGGTAAGGGTAAGGGTAAGGGTAAGAGTAAGGGTAAGGGTAAGGGTAAGAGTAAGGGTAAGGGTAAGGGTAAGCTTAAGGGTAAAAGCAAGGGTAAGGGAAAGGGTAAGGGTAAGGGTAAGCCTAAGGGTAAAAGCAAGGGTAAGGGTAAGGGTAAGGGTAAGGGTAAGGGTAAGCTTAAGGGTAAAAGCAAGGGTAAGGGTAAGGGTAAGGGTAAGGGTTAGGGTAAGGGTAAGCTTAAGGGTGAAAGCAAGGGTAAGGGTAAGGGTAAGGGTAAGGGTAAGGGTAAGGGTAAGGGTAAAGGTAAGGGTAAGCCTAAGGGTAAAAGCGAGGGTAAGGGTAAGGGTAAGGGTAAGGGTAAGGGTAAGGGTAAGGGTAAGCTTAAGGGTAAAAGCAAGGGTAAGGGTAAGGGTAAGGGTAAGGGTAAGGGTAAGGGTAAGGGTAAGGGTAAGGGTAAGGGTAAGGGTAAGGGTAAGGGTAAGGGTAAGGGTAAGGGTAAGCTTAAGGGTAAAAGCAAGGGTAAGGGTAAGGGTAAGGGTAAGGGTAAGGGTAAGGGTAAGGGTAAGGGTAAGGGTAAGGGTAAAGGTAAGGGTAAGGGTAAGGGTAAGGGTAAGGGTAAGGGTAAGGGTAAGCTTAAGGGTAAAAGCAAGGGTAAGGGTTAGGGTAAGGGTAAGGGTAAGGGTAAGGGTAAGGGTAAGGGTAAGCTTAAGGGTAAAAGCAAGGGTAAGGGTAAGGGTAAGGGTAAGGGTAAGGGTAAGGGTAAGGGTAAGGGTAAGGGTAAGGGTAAGGGTAAGGGTAAGGGTAAGCTTAAGGGTAAAAGCAAGGGTAGGGGTAAGGGTAAGAGTAAGGGTAAGGGTAAGGGTAAGGGTAAGCTTAAGGGTAAGCTTAAGGGTAAAAGCAAGGGTAAGGGTAAGGGTAAGGGTAAGGGTAAGGGTTAGGGTAAGGGTAAAGGTAAGGGTAAGCCTAAGGGTAAAAGCAAGGGTAAGGGTAAGGGTAAGGGTAAGGGTAAGGTTAAGGGTAAGGGTAAGGGTAAGGGTAAGGGTAAGAGTAAGGGTAAGGGTAAGGGTAAGCTTAAGGGTAAAAGCAAGGGTAAGGGTAAGGGTAAGGGTAAGGGTAAGCCTAAGGGTAAAAGCAAGGGTAAGGGTAAGGGTAAGGGTAAGGGTAAGGGTAAGCTTAAGGGTAAAAGCAAGGGTAAGGGTAAGGGTAAGGGTAAGGGTAAGGGTAAGGGTAAGGGTAAGCTTAAGGGTAAAAGCAAGGGTAAGGGTAAGGGTAAGGGTAAGGGTAAGGGTAAGGGTAAGGGTAAGGGTAAGGGTAAGGGTAAGGGTAAGGGTAAAGGTAAGGGTAAGCCTAAGGGTAAAAGCAAGGGTAAGGGTAAGGGTAAGGGTAAGTTTAAGGGTAAGCTTAAGGGTAAAAGCAAGGGTAAGGGTAAGGGTAAGGGTAAGGGTAAGGGTAAGGGTAAGGGTAAGGGTAAGGGTAAGGGTAAGGGTAAGGGTAAGCTTAAGGGTAAAAGCAAGGGTAAGGGTAAGGGTAAGGGTAAGGGTAAGGGTAAGGGTAAGGGTAAGGGTAATGGTAAGCTAAAGGGTAAAAGCAAGGGTAAGGGTTAGGGTAAAGGTAAGGGTAAGGGTAAGGGTAAGGGTAAGCTTAAGGGTAAAAGCAAGGGTAAGGGTAAGGGTAAGGGTAAGGGTAAGGGTAAGGGTAAGGGTAAGGGTAAGGGTAAGGGTAAAGGTAAGGGTAAGCCTAAGGGTAAAAGCAAGGGTAAGGGTAAGGGTAAGGGTAAGGGTAAGGGTAAGGGTAAGGGTAAGGGTAAGGGTAAGGGTAAGGGTAAGGGTAAGGGTAAGGGTAAGGGTAAGGGTAAGCTTAAGGGTATAAGCAAGGGTAAGGGTAAGGGTAAGGGTGAGGGTAAGGGTAAGGGTAAGGGTAAGGGTAAGGGTAAGCTTAAGGGTAAAAGCAAGGGTAAGGGTAAGGGTAAGGGTAAGGGTAAGGGTAAGGGTAAAGGTAAGCTTAAGGGTAAAAGCAAGGGTAAGGGTAAGGGTAAGGGTAAGGGTAAGGGTAAGGGTAAGGGTAAGGGTAAGGGTAAGGGTAAGGGTAAAGGTAAGGGTTAGCCTAAGGGTAAAATCAAGGGTAAGGGTAAGGGTAAGGGTAAGGGTAAGGGTAAGGGTAAGCTTAAGGGTAAAAGCAAGGGTAAGGGTAAGGGTAAGGGTAAGGGTAAGGGTAAAGGTAAGGGTAAGCCTAAGGGTAAAAGCAAGGGTAAGGGTAAGGGTAAGGGTAAGGGTAAGGGTAAGGGTAAGGGTAAGGGTAAGGGTAAGGGTAAGGGTAAGGGTAAGGGTAAGGGTAAGGGTAAGGGTAAGCTTAAGGGTAAAAGCAAGGGTAAGGGTAAGGGTAAGGGTAAGGGTAAGGGTAAGCTTAAGGGTAAAAGCAAGGGTAAGGGTAAGGGTAAGGGTAAGGGTAAGGGTAAGGGTAAGGGTAAGGGTAAGCTTAAGGGTAAAAGCAAGGGTAAGGGTAAGGGTAAGGGTAAGGGTAAGCTTAAGGGTAAAAGCAAGGGTAAGGGTAAGGGTAAGGGTAAGGGTAAGGGTGAGGGTAAGGGTAAAGGTGAGGGAAAGCCTAAGGGTAAAAGCAAGGGTAAGGGTAAGGGTAAGGGTAAGGGTAAGGGTAAGGGTAAGGGTAAGGGTAAGGGTAAGGGTAAGCTTAAGGGTAAAAGCAAGGGTGAGGGTAAGGGTAAGGGTAAGGGTAAGGGTAAGGGTAAGGGTAAGGGTAAGGGTAAGGGTAAGGGTAAGGGTAAGGGTAAGGGTAAGCCTAAGGGTAAAAGCAAGGGTAAGGGTAAGGGTAAGGGTAAGGGTAAGGGTAAGCTTAAGGGTAAAAGCAAGGGTAAGGGTAAGGGTAAGGGTAAGGGTAAGGGTAAGGGTAAGCTTAAGGGTAAAAGCAAGGGTAAGGGTAAGGGTAAGGGTAAGGGTAAGGGTAAGGGTAAGGGTAAGGGTAAGGGTAAAGGTAAGGGTAAGCCTAAGGGAAAAAGCAAGGGTATGGGTAAGGGTAAGGGTAAGGGTAAGGGTAAGGGTAAGGGTAAGGGTAAGGGTAAGGGTAAGGGTAAGGGTAAGTGTAAGGGTAAGGGTAAGGGTAAGGGTAAGGGTAAGCTTAAGGGTAAAAGCAAGGGTAAGGGTAAGGGTAAGGGTGAGGGTAAGGGTAAGGGTAAGGGTAAGGGTAAGGGTAAGCTTAAGGGTAAAAGCAAGGGTAAGGGTAAGGGTAAGGGTAAGGGTAAGGGTGAGGGTAAAGGTAAGCTTAAGGGTAAAAGCAAGGGTAAGGGTAAGGGTAAGGGTAAGGGTAAGGGTAATGGTAAGGGTAAGGGTAAGGGTAAGGGTAAGGGTAAGGGTAAAGGTAAGGGTTAGCCTAAGGGTAAAATCAAGGGTAAGGGTAAGGGTAAGGGTAAGGGTAAGGGTAAGGGTAAGCTTAAGGGTAAAAGCAAGGGTAAGGGTAAGGGTAAGGGTAATGGTAAGGGTAAAGGTAAGGGTAAGCCTAAGGGTAAAAGCAAGGGTAAGGGTAAGGGTAAGGGTAAGGGTAAGGGTAAGGGTAAGGGTAAGGGTAAGGGTAAGGGTAAGGGTAAGGGTAAGGGTAAGCTTAAGGGTAAAAGCAAGGGTAAGGGTAAGGGTAAGGGTAAGGGTAAGGGTAAGCTTAAGGGTAAAAGCAAGGGTAAGGGTAAGGGTAAGGGTAAGGGTAAGGGTAAGGGTAAGGGTAAGGGTAAGCTTAAGGGTAAAAGCAAGGGTAAGGGTAAGGGTAAGGGTAAGGGTAAGCTTAAGGGTAAAAGCAAGGGTAAGGGTAAGGGTAAGGGTAAGGGTAAGGGTGAGGGTAAGGGTAAAGGTAAGGGTAAGCCTAAGGGTAAAAGCAAGGGTAAGGGTAAGGGTAAGGGTAAGGGTAAGGGTAAGGGTAAGGGTAAGGGTAAGGGTAAGCTTAAGGGTAAAAGCAAGGGTGAGGGTGAGGGTAAGGGTAAGGGTAAGGGTAAGGGTAAGGGTAAGGGTAAGGGTAAGGGTAAGGGTAAGGGTAAGGGTAAGGGTAAGGGTAAGGGTAAGCCTAAGGGTAAAAGCAAGGGTAAGGGTAAGGGTAAGGGTAAGGGTAAGGGTAAGCTTAAGGGTAAAAGCAAGGGTAAGGGTAAGGGTAAGGGTAAGGGTAAGGGTAAGGGTAAGCTTAAGGGTAAAAGCAAGGGTAAGGGTAAGGGTAAGGGTAAGGGTAAGGGTAAGGGTAAAGGTAAGGGTAAGCCTAAGGGTAAAAGCAAGGGTATGGGTAAGGGTAAGGGTAAGGGTAAGGGTAAGGGTAAGGGTAAGGGTAAGGGTAAGGGTAAGGGTAAGGGTAAGTGTAAGGGTAAGGGTAAGGCTAAGGGTAAGGGTAAGCTTAAGGGTAAAAGCAAGGGTAAGGGTAAGGGTAAGGGTAAGGGTAAGGGTAAGGGTAAGGGTAAGGGTAAGGGTAAGGGTAAGGGTAAGGGTAAGGGTAAGCTTAAGGGTAAAAGCAAGGGTAAGGGTAAGGGTAAGGGTAAGGGTAAGGGTAAGGGTAAGGGTAAGGGTAAGGGTAAGGGTAAGGGTAAGGGTAAGGGTAAGGGTAAGGGTAAGGGTAAGCTTAAGGGTAAAAGCAAGGGTAAGGGTAAGGGTAAGGGTAAGGGTAAGGGTAAGGGTAAGGGTAAGGGTAAGGGTAAGGGTAAGGGTAAGGGTAAGGGTAAGGGTAAGCTTAAGGGTAAAAGCAAGGGTAAGGGTAAGGGTAAGGGTAAGGGTAAGGGTAAGGGTAAGCCTAAGGGTAAAAGCAAGGGTAAGGGTAAGGGTAAAAGCAAGGGTAAGGTCAAGGGTAAGGGTAAGGGTAAGGGTAAGGGTAAGGGTAAGGGTAAGGGTAAGGGTAAGGGTAAGGGTAAGCTTAAGGGTAAAAGCAAGGGTAAGGGTAAGGGTAAGGGTAAGGGTAAGGGTAAGTGTAAGCTTAAGGGTAAAAGCAAGGGTATGGGTAAGGGTAAGGGTAAAGGTAAGGGTAAGCCTTAGGGTAAAAGCAAGGGTAAGGGTAAGGGTAAGGGTAAGGGTAAGGGTAAGGGTAAGGGTAAGGGTAAGGGTAAGGGTAAGGGTAAGGGTAAGGGTAAGGGTAAGCTTAAGGGTAAAAGCAAGGGTAAGGGTAAGGGTAAGGGTAAGGGTAAGGGTAAGGGTAAGGGTAAGGGTAAGGGTAAGGGTAAGGGTAAGGGTAAGGGTAAGAGTAAGGGTAAGGGTAAGCTCAAGGGTGAAAGCAAGGGTAAGGGTAAGGGTAAGGGTAAGGGTAAGGGTAAGGGTAAGGGTAAGGGTAAGGGTAAGGGTAAGGGTAAGGGTAAGGGTAAGGGTAAGGGTAAGCTTAAGGGTAAAAGCAAGGGTAAGGGTTAGGGTAAGGGTAAGGGTAAGGGTAAGGGTAAGCTTGAGGGTAAAAGCAAGGGTAAGGGTAAGGGTAAGGGTAAGGGTAAAGGTAAGGGTAAGCCTAAGGGTAAAAGCAAGGGTAAGGGTAAGGGTAAGGGTAAGGGTAAGGGTAAGGGTAAGGGTAAGGGTAAGGGTAAGGGTAAGGGTAAGCTTAAGGGTATAAGCAAGGGTAAGGGTAAGGGTAAGGGTGAGGGTAAGGGTAAGGGTAAGGGTAAGCTTAAGGGTAAAAGCAAGGGTAAGGGTAAGGATAAGGGTAAGGGTAAGGGTAAGGGTAAGCTTAAGGGTAAAAGCAAGGGTAAGGGTAAGGGTAAGGGTAAGGGTAAGGGTAAGGGTAAGGGTAAGGGTAAGGGTAAGGGTAAGGGTAAGGGTAAGGGTAAGGGTAAAGGTTAGGGTAAGCCTAAGGGTAAAAGCAAGGGTAAGGGTAAAGGTAAGGGTAAGGGTAAGGGTAAGGGTAAGGGTAAGGGTAAGGGTAAGGGTAAGGGTAAGCTTAAGGGTAAAAGCAAGGGTAAGGGTAAGGGTAAGGGTAAGGGTAAGCCTAAGGGTAAAACAAGGGTAAGGGTAAGGGTAAGGGTAAGAGTAAGCTTAAGGGTAAAAGCAAGGGTAAGGGTAAGGGTAAGGGTGAGGGTAAGGGTAAGCTTAAGGGTTAAAGCAAGGGTAAGGGTAAGGGTAAGGGTAAGGGAAAGGGTAAAGGTAAGGGTAAGCCTAAGGGTAAAAGCAAGGGTAAGGGTAAGGGTAAGGGTAAGGGTAAGGGTAAGGGTAAGGGTAAGGGTAAGGGTAAGGGTAAGGGTAAGGGTAAGCTTAAGGGTAAAAGCAAGGGTAAGGGTAAGGGTAAGGGTAAGGGTAAGGGTAAGGGTAAGGGTAAGGGTAAGGGTAAGGGTAAGGGTAAGGGTAAGCTTAAGGGTAAAAGCAAGGGTAAGGGTAAGGGTAAGGGTGAGGGTAAGGGTAAGGGTAAGGGTAAGGGTAAGCTTAAGGGTAAAAGCAAGGGTAAGGGTAAGGGTAAGGGTAAGGGTAAGGGTAAGGGTAAGGGTAAGGGTAAGGGTAAGGGTAAGCTTAAGGGTAAAAGCAAGGGTAAGGGTAAGGGTAAGGGTAAGGGTAAGGGTAAGGGTAAGGGTAAGGGTAAAGGTAAGGGTAAGCCTAAGGGTAAAAGCAAGGGTAAGGGTAAGGGTTAGGGTAAGGGTGAGGGTAAGGGTAAGGGTAAGGGTAAGGGTAAGGGTAAGTGTAAGGGTAAGGGTAAGGGTAAGCTTAAGGGTAAAAGCAAGGGTAAGGGTAAGGGTAAGGGTAAGGGTAAGGGTATGGGTAAGGGTAAGGGTAAGGGTAAGGGTAAGGGTAAGGGTAAGGGTAAGGGTAAGGGTAAGCTTAAGGGTAAGGGTAAGGGTAAGGGTAAAGGTAAGGGTTAGCCTAAGGGTAAAAGCAAGGGTAAGGGTAAGGGTTAGGGTAAGGGTAAGGGTAAGGGTAAGGGTAAGGGTAAGGGTAAGTGTAAGGGTAAGGGTAAGGGTAAGCTTAAGGGTAAAAGCAAGGGTAAGGGTAAGGGTAAGGGTAAGGGTAAGGGTAAGGGTAAGGGTAAGGGTAAGGGTAAGGGTAAGGGTAAGGGTAAGGGTAAGGGTAAGCTTAAGGGTAAGGGTAAGGGTAAGGGTAAGGGTAAGCCTAATGGTAAAAGCAAGGGTAAGGGTAAGGGTAAGGGTAAGGGTAAGGGTAAGCTTAAGGGTAAAAGCAAGGGTAAGGGTAAGGGTAAGGGTAAGGGTTAGGGTAAGGGTGAGCTTAAGGGTAAAAGCAAGGGTAAGGGTAAGGGTAAGGGTAAGGGTAAGGGTAAAGGTAAGGGTAAGCCTAAGGGTAAAAGCAAGGGTAAGGGTAAAGGTAAGGGTAAGGGTAAGGGTAAGGGTAAGGGTAAGGGTAAGGGTAAGGGTAAGGGTAAGGGTAAGGGTAAGGGTAAGGGTAAGCTTAAGGGTAAAAGCAAGGGTAAGGGTAAGGGTAAGGGTAAGGGTAAGGGTAAGGGTAAGGGTAAGGGTAAGGGTAAGGGTAAGGGTGAGGGTAAGGGTAAGGGTAAGGGTAAGGGTAAGGGTAAGGGTAAGGGTAAGGGTAAGCTTAAGGGTAAAAGCAAGGGTGAGGGTAAGGGTAAGGGTAAGGGTAAGGGTAAGGGTAAGGGTAAGGGTAAGGGTAAGGGTAAGGGTAAGGGTAAGGGTAAGCTTAAGGGTAAAAGCAAGGGTAAGGGTAAGGGTAAGGGTAAGGGTAAGGGTAAGGGTAAGGGTAAGGGTAAGGGTAAGGGTAAAGGTAAGGGTAAGCCTAAGGGTAAAAGCAAGGGTAAGGGTAAGGGTAAGGGTAAGGGTAAGGGTAAGGGTAAGCTTAAGGGTAAAAGCAAGGGTAAGGGTAAGGGTAAGGGTAAGGGTAAGGGTAAGGGTAAGGGTAAGGGTAAGGGTAAGGGTAAGCTTAAGGGTAAGGATAAGGGTCAGGGTAAAAGCAAGGGTAAGGGTAAGGGTAAGGGTAAGGGTAAGGGTAAGCTTAAGGGTAAAAGCAAGGGTAAGGGTAAGGGTAAGGGTAAGGGTAAGGGTAAGGGTAAGGGTAAGGGTAAGGGTAAGCTTAAGGGTAAGGGTAAGGGTAAGGGTAAGGGTAAGCTTAAGGGTAAAAGCAAGGGTAAGGGTAAGGGTAAGGGTAAGGGTGAGGGTAAGGGTAAGGGTAAGGGTAAGGGTAAGGGTAAGCTTAAGGGTAAAAGCAAGGGTAAGGGTAATGGTAAGGGTAAGGGTAAGGGTAAGGGTAAGGGTAAGGGTAAGCTTAAGGGTAAAAGCAAGGGTAAGGGTAAGGGTAAGGGTAAGGGTAAGGGTAAGGGTAAGGGTAAGGGTAAGGGTAAGGGTAAAGGTAAGGGTAAGCCTAAGGGTAAAAGCAAGGGTAAGGGTAAGGATAAGGGTAAGGGTAAGGGTAAGAGTAAGGGTAAGGGTAAGAATAAGGGTAAGGGTAAGCTTAAGGGTAAAAGCAAGGTTAAGGGTGAGGGTAAGGGTAAGGGTAAGCCTAAGGGTAAAAGCAAGGGTAAGGGTAAGGGTAAGGGTAAGGGTAAGCTTAAGGGTAAAAGCAAGGGTAAGGGTAAGGGTAAGGGTAAGGGTAAGGGTAAGGGTAAGGGTAAGCTTAAGGGTGAAAGCAAGGGTGAGGGTAAGGGTAAGGGTAAGGGTAAGGGTAAGGGTAAGGGTAAGGGTAAGGGTAAGGGTAAGGGTAAGCTTAAGGGTAAAAGCAAGGGTAAGGGTAAGGGTAAGGGTAAGGGTAAGGGTAAGGGTAAGGGTAAGGGTAAGGGTAAAGGTAAGGGTAAGGGTAAGGGTAAGGGTAAGGGTAAGGGTAAGGGTAAGGGTAAGGGTAAGGGTAAGGGTAAGGGTAAGCTTAAGGGTAAAAGCAAGGGTAAGGGTAAGGGTAAGGGTAAGCCTAAGGGTAAAAGCAAGGGTAAGGGTAAGGGTAAGGGTAAGGGTAAGGGTAAGCTTAAAGGTAAAAGCAAGGGTAAGGGTAAGGGTAAGAGAAAGGGTAAGGGTAAGGGTAAGCTTAAGGGTAAAAGCAAGGGTAAGGGTAAGGGTAAGGGGAAGGGTAAGGGTAAGGGTAAGGGTAAGGGTGAAGGTAAGGGTAAGCCTAAGGGTAAAAGCAAGGGTAAGGGTAAGGGTAAGGGTAAGGGTAAGGGTAAGGGTAAGGGTAAGGGTAAGGGTAAGGGTAAGGGTAAGCTTAAGGGTAAAAGCAATGGTAAGGGTAAGGGTAAGGGTAAGGATAAGGGTAAGGGTAAGGGTAAGGGTAAGGGTAAGCTTAAGGGTAAGGGTAAGGGTAAGGGTAAGGGTAAGGTTAAGCTCAAGGGTAAAAGCAAGGGTAAGGGTAAGGGTAAGGGTAAGGGTAAGGGTAAGCTTAAGGGTAAAAGCAAGGGTAAGGGTAAGGGTAAGGGTAAGGGTAAGGGTAAGGGTAAGGGTAAGGGTAAGGGTAAGGGTAAGGGTAAGGGTAAGGGTAAGGGTAAGGGTAAGCTTAAGGGTAAGGGTAAGGGTAAGGGTAAGGGTAAGCTTAAGGGTAAAAGCAAGGGTAAGGGTAAGGGTAAGGGTAAGGGTAAGGGTAAGGGTAAGGGTAAGGGTAAGGGTAAGCTTAAGGGTAAGGGTAAGGGTAAGGGTAAGGGTAAGCTTAAGGGTAAAAGCAAGGTTAAGGGTAAGGGTAAGGGTAAGGGTAAGGGTAAGCTTAAGGGTAAGGGTAAGGGTAAGGGTAAGGGTAAGCTTAAGGGTAAAAGCAAGGGTAAGGGTAAGGGTAAGGGTAAGGGTAAGGGTAAGGGTAAGGGTAAGGGTAAGGGTAAGGGTAAGGGTAAGGGTAAGGGTAAGGGTAAGGGTAAGCTTAAGGGTAAGGGTAAGGGTAAGGGTAAGGGTAAGCTTAAGGGTAAAAGCAAGGGTAAGGGTAAGGGTAAGGGTAAGGGTAAGGGTAAGCTTAAGGGTAAAAGCAAGGGTAAGGGTAAGGGTAAGGGTAAGGGTAAGGGTAAGGGTAAGGGTAAGGGTAAGGGTAAGGGTAAGGGTAAGGGTAAGCTTAAGGGTAAGGGTAAGGGTAAGCTTAAGGGTAAAAGCAAGGGTAAGGGTAAGGGTAAGGGTAAGGGTAAGGGTAAGGGTAAGGGTAAGCTTAAGGGTAAAAGTAAGGGTAAGGGTAAGGGTAAGGGTAAGGGTAAGGGTAAGGGTAAGGGTAAGGGTAAGGGTAAGGGTAAGGGTAAGGGTAAGGGTAAGGGTAAGGGTAAGCTTAAGGGTAAAAGTAAGGGTAAGGGTAAGGGTAAGGGTAAGGGTAAGGGTAAAGGTAAGGGTAAGCCTAAGGGTAAAAGCAAGGGTAAGGGTAAGGGTAAGGGTAAGGGTAAGGGTAAGGGTAAGGGTAAGGGTAAGTGTAAGGGTAAGGGTAAGGGTAAGGGTAAGTGTAAGGGTAAGGGTAAGGGTAAGGGTAAGCTTAAGGGTAAAAGCAAGGGTAAGGGTAAGGGTAAGGGTAAGGGTAAGCCTAAGGGTAAAAGCAAGGGTAAGGGTAAGGGTAAGGGTAAGGGTAAGGGTAAGGGTAAGGGTAAGCTTAAGGGTAAAAGCAAGGGTAAGGGTAAGGGTAAGGGTAAGGGTAAGGGTAAGGGTAAGCTTAAGGTTAAAAGCACGGGTGAGGGTAAGGGTGAGGGTAAGGGTAAGGGTAAGGGTAAGGGTAAGGGTAAGGGTAAGGGTAAGCTTAAGGGTAAAAGCAAGGGTAAGGGTAAGGGTAAGGGTAAGGGTAAGGGTAAGGGTAAGGGTAAGGGTAAGGGTAAGCTTAAGGGTAAAAGCAAGGGTAAGGGTAAGGGTAAGGGTAAGGGTAAGGGTAAGGGTAAGGGTAAAGGTAAGGGTAAGCCTAAGGGTAAAAGCAAGGGTAAGGGTAAGGGTAAGGGTAAGGGTAAGGGTAAGGGTAAGGGTAAGGGTAAGGGTAAGGGTAAGGGTAAGGGTAAGGGTAAGGGTAAGGGTAAGGGTAAGGGTAATGGTAAGGGTAAGGGTAAGGGTAAGGGTAAGCTTAAGGGTAAAAGCAAGGGTAAGGGTAAGGGTAAGGGTAAGGGTAAGCCTAAGGGTAAAAGCAAGGGTAAGGGTAAGGGTAAGGGTAAGGGTAAGGGTAAGCTTAAGGGTAAAAGCAAGGGTAAGGGTAAGGGTAAGGGTAATGGTAAGGGTAAGGGTAAGCTTAAGGGTAAAAGCAAGGGTAAGGGTAAGGGTAAGGGTAAGGGTAAGGGTAAGGGTAAGGGTAAAGGTAAGGGTAAGCCTAAGGGTAAAAGCAAGGGTAAGGGTAAGGGTAAGGGTAAGGGTAAGGGTAAGGGTAAGGGTAAGGGTAAGGGTAAGGGTAAGGGTAAGGGTAAGGGTAAGGGTAAGGGTAAGGGTAAGGGTAAGGGTAAGGGTAAGGGTAAGGGTAAGGGTAAGGGTAAGCTTAAGGGTAAAAGCAAGGGTAAGGGTAAGGGTAAGGGTAAGGGTAAGGGTAAGGGTAAGGGTAAGGGTAAGGGTAAGGGTAAGGGTAAGCTTAAGGGTAAAAGCAAGGGTAAGGGTAAGGGTAAGGGTAAGGGTAAGGGTATGGGTAAGGGTAAGGGTAAGGGTAAGGGTAAGGGTAAGCTTTAGGGTAAAAGCAAGGGTGAGGGTAAGGGTAAGAGTAAGGGTAAGGGTAAGGGTAAGCTTTAGGGTAAAAGCAAGGGTAAGGGTAAGGGTAAGGGTAAGGGTAAGGGTAAGGGTAAGGGTAAGGGTAAGCTTAAGGGTAAAAGCAAGGGAAAGGGTAAGGATAAAGGTAAGGGAAAGGGTAAGGGTAAGGGTAAGGGTAAGGGTAAGGGTACGCTTAAGGGTAAAAGCAAGGGTAAGGGTAAGGGTAAGGGTAAGGGTAAGGGTAAGGGTGAGGGTAAAGGTAAGGGTAAGCCTAAGGGTAAAAGCAAGGGTAAGGGTAAGGGTAAGGGTAAGGGTAAGGGTAAGGGTAAGGGTAAGGGTAACGGTAAGGGTAAGCTCAAGGGTAAAAGCAAGGGTAAGGGTGAGGGTAAGGGTAAGGGTAAGGGCACCCTTACCCTTACCCTTACCCTTACCCTTACCCTTGCTTTTACCCTTAGGCTTACCCTTACCCTTACCCCCTTACCCTTACCCCCTTACCCTTACCCTTGCTTTTACCCTTAAGCTTACCCTTACCCTCACCCTTACCCTTACCCTTACCCTTACCCTTACCCTTACCCTTACCCTTACCCTTGCTTTTACCCTTAGGCTTAACCTTACCTTTACCCTTACCCTTACCCTTACCCTTACCCTTACCCTTACCCTTACCCTTACCCTTACCCTTACCCTTGCTTTTACTCTTAAGCTTACCCTTACCCTTACCCTTACCCTTACCCTTACCCTTACCCTTACCCTTACCCTTACCCTTACCCTTGCTTTTACCCTTAAGCTTACCCTTACCCTTACCCTTACCCTCACCCTTACCCTTACCCTTACCCTTGCTTATACCCTTAAGCTTACCCTTACCCTTACCCTTACCCTTACCCTTACCCTTACCCTTACCCTTACCCTTACCCTTACCCTTACCCTTACCCTTACCCTTACCCTTACCCTTACCCTTACCCTTGCTTTTACCCTTAGGCTTACACTTACCTTTACCCTTACCCTTACCCTTACCCTTACCCTTACCCTTACCCTTACCCTTACCCTTACCCTTGCTTTTACCCTTAAGCTTACACTTACCCTTACCCTAACCCTTACCCTTACCCTAACCCTTACCCTTGCTTTTACCCTTAAGCTTACCCTTACCCTTACCCTTACCCTTACCCTTACCCTTACCCTTACCGTTACACTTGCTTTTACCCTTAAGCTTACCCTTACCCTTACCCTTACCCTTACCCTTACCCTTACCCTTACCCTTACCCTTACCCTTACCCTTACCCTTATCCTTACCCTTGCTTTTACCCTTAAGCTTACCCTTACCCTTACCCTTACCCTTACCCTTACCCTTACCCTTACCCTTACCCTTACCCTTACCCTTACCCTTACCCTTACCCTTACCCTTGCTTTTACTCTTAGGCTTACCCTTACCTTTACCCTTACCCTTACCCTTACCCTTACCCTCACCCTTACCCTTACCCTTGCTTTTACCCTTAAGCTTACCCTTACCCTTACCCTTAACCTTACCCTTACCCTTGCTTTTACCCTTAGGCTTACCCTTACCCTAACCCTTACCCTTGCTTTTACCCTTAAGCTTACCCTTACCCTTACCCTTACTCTTACCCTTACCCTCAACCTTACCCTTACCCTTACCCTTACCCTTACCCTTACCCTTACCCTTACCCTTGCTTTTACCCTTAGGCTTACCCTTACCTTTACCCTTACCCTAACCCTTACCCTTACCCTTACCCTTACCCTTACCCTAGCTTTTACCCTTAAGCTTACCCTTACCCTTACCCTTACCCTTACCCTTACCCTTACCCTTACCCTTACCCTTACCCTTACCCTTACCCTTACCCTTGCTTTTACCCTTAAGCTTACCCTTACCCTTACCCTTACCCTTACCCTTACCCTTACCCTTACCCTTACCCTTGCTTTTACCCTTAAGCTTACCCTTACACTTACCCTTACCCTTACCCTTACCCTTACCCTTACCCTTACCCTTACCCTTACCCTTACCCTTGCTTTTACCCTTAGGCTTACCCTTACCTTTACCCTTACCCTTACCCTTACCCTTACCCTTACCCTTGCTTTTACCCTTAAGCTTACCCTTACCCTTACCCTTACCCTTAAGCTTACCCTTACCCTTACCCTTACCCTTACCCTTACCCTTACCCTTACCCTTACCCTTACCCTTACCCTTGCTTTTACCCTTAAGCTTACCCTTACCCTTACCCTTACCCTTACCCTTACCCTTACCCTTACCCTTACCCTTGCTTTTACCCTTAAGCTTACCCTTAAGCTTACCCTTACCCTTACCCTTACCCTTACCCTTACCCTTACCCTTACCCTTACCCTTACCCTTACCCTTACCCTTACCCTTACCCTTACCCTTACCCTTACCCTTACCCTTGCTTTTACCCTTAAGCTTACCCTTACCCTTACCCTTACCCTTACCCTTAAGCTTACCCTTACCCTTACCCTCACCCTTAACCTTACCCTTGCTTTTACCCTTAAGCTTACCCTTACCCTTACCCTTACCCTTAAGCTTACCCTTACCCTTACCCTTACCCTTACCCTTACCCTTGCTTTTACCCTTAAGCTTACCCTTACCCTTACCCTTACCCTTACCCTTAAGCTTACCCTCACCCTTACCCTTACCCTTACCCTTACCCTTACCCTTACCCTTGCTTTTACCCTTAAGCTTACCCTTACCCTTACCCTTACCCTTAAGCTTACCCTTACCCTTACCCTTACCCTTACCCTTACCCTTGCTTTTACCCTTAAGCTTACCCTTACCCTTACCCTTACCCTTACCCTTAAGCTTACCCTTACCCTTACCCTTACCCTTACCCTTACCCTTACCCTTAAGCTTACCCTTACCCTTACCCTTACCCTTACCCTTACCCTTACCCTTACCCTTACCCTTACCCTTACCCTTAAGCTTACCCTTACCCTTACCCTTACCCTTACCCTTACCCTTACCCTTACCCTTACCCTTACCCTTACCCTTGCTTTTACCCTTAAGCTTACCCTTACCCTTACCCTTACCCTTACCCTTACCCTTACCCTTACCCTTACCCTTACCCTTACCCTTACCCTTACCCTTACCCTTGCTTTTACCCTTAGGCTTACCCTTACCTTTACCCTTACCCTTACCCTTACCCTTACCCTTACCCTTACCCTTACCCTTGCTTTTACCCTTAAGCTTACCCTTACCCTTACCCTTACCCTTACCCTTACCCTTACCCTTGCTTTTACCCTTAAGCTTACCCTTACCCTTACCCTTACCCTTACCCTTACCCTTGCTTTTACCCTTAGGCTTACCCTTACCCTTACCCTTACCCTTACCCTTGCTTTTACCCTTAAGCTTACCCTTACCCTTACCCTTACCCTTACCCTTACCCTTACCCTTACCCTTACCCTTACCCTTACCCTTACCCTTACCCTTACCCTTACCCTTACCCTTACCCTTACCCTTACCCTTACCCTTACCCTTACCCTTACCCTTACCCTTACCCTTACCCTTACCCTTACCCTTACCCTTACCCTTACCCTTACCCTTACCCTTACCCTTGCTTTTACCCTTAGGCTTACCCTTACCTTTACCCTTACCCTTACCCTTACCCTTACCCTTACCCTTGCTTTTACCCTTAAGCTTACCCTTACCCTTACCCTTACCCTTACCCTTACCCTTACCCTTACCCTTACCCTTACCCTTACCCTTACCCTTGCTTTTACCCTAAAGCTTACCCTTACCCTTACCCTTACCCTTACCCTTACCCTTACCCTTACCCTTACCCTTACCCTTACCCTTACCCTTACCCTCACCCTTGCTTTTACCCTTAAGCTTACCCTTAACCTTACCCTTACCCTTACCCTTACCCTTACCCTTGCTTTTACCCTTAAGCTTACCCTTACCCTTACCCTTGCTTTTACCCTTAGGCTTACCCTTACCCTTACCCTTACCCTTACCCTTGCTTTTACCCTTAAGCTTACCCTTACCCTTACCCTTACCCTTACTCTTACCCTTACCCTTACCCTTACCCTTACCCTTGCTTTTACCCTTAGGCTTACCCTTACCTTTACCTTTACCCTTACCCTTACCCTTACCCTTACCCTTACCCTTACCCTTACTCTTACCCTTACCCTTGCTTTTACCCTTAAGCTTACCCTTACCCTTACCCTAACCCTTACCCTTACCCTTACCCTTACCCTTACCCTTACCCTTACCCTTACCCTTGCTTTTACCCTTAAGCTCACCCTTACCCTTACCCTTACCCTTACCCTTACCCTTACCCTTACTCTTACCCTTACCCTTGCTTTTACCCTTAAGCTTACCCTTACCCTTACCCTTACCCTTACCCTTAAGCTTACCCTTACCCTTACCCTTACCCTTACCCTTACCCTTACCCTTACCCTTACCCTTGCTTTTACCCTTAAGCTTACCCTTACCCTTACCCTTACCCTTACCCTTAAGCTTACCCTTACCCTTACCCTTACCCTTACCCTTACCCTTGCTTTTACCCTTAAGCTTACCCTTACCCTTACCCTTACTCTTACCCTTACCCTTACCCTTACCCTTACCCTTACCCTTACCCTTACCCTTGCTTTTACCCTTAGGCTTACCCTTACCTTTACCCTTACCATTACCCTTACCCTTACCCTTACCCTTACCCTTACCCTTACCCTTACCCTTGCTTTTACCCTTAAGCTTACCCTTACCCTTACCCTTACCCTTACCCTTACCCTTACCCTTACCCTTACCCTTACCCTTACCCTTACCCTTACCCTTACCCTTACCCTTACCCTTACCCTTACCCTTACCCTTACCCTTACCCTTACCCTTACCCTTACCCTTACCCTTACCCTTACCCTTGCTTTTACCCTTAAGCTTACCCTTACCCTTACCCTTACCCTTACCCTTACCCTTACCCTTACCCTTGCTTTTACCCTCAAGCTTACCCTTACCCTTACTCTTACCCCTACCCTTACCCTTACCCTTACCCTTACCCTTACCCTTACCCTTACCCTTGCTTTTACCCTTAGGCTTACCCTCACCTTTACCCTTACCCTTACCCTTACCCTTACCCTTACCCTTACCCTTACCCTTACCCTTGCTTTTACCCTTAAGCTTACCCTTACCCTTACCCTTACCCTTACCCTTAGCTTTACCCTTACCCTTGCTTTTACCCTTAAGCTTACCCTTACCCTTACCCTTACCCTTACCCTTACCCTTGCTTTACCCTTAGGCTTACCCTTACCCTTACCCTTACCCTAACCCTTAAGCTTACCCTTACCCTTACCCTTACCCTTACCCTTACCCTTACCCTTACCCTTACCCTTAAGCTTACCCTTACCCTTACCCTTACCCTTACCCTTACCCTTACCCTTACCCTTACCCTTACCCTTGCTTTTACCCTTAAGCTTACCCTTACCCTTACCCTAAGTAAGGGTAAGGGTAAGGGTAAGGGTAAGGGTAAGGGTAAGGGTAAGGGTAAGGGTAAGGGTAAGGGTAAGGGTGAGGGTAAGCTTAAGGGTAAAAGCAAGGGTAAGGGTAAGGGTAAGGGTAAGGGTAAGGGTAAGGGTAAGGGTAAGGGTAAGGGTAAGGGTAAGGGTAAGGGTAAGGGTAAGGGTAAGCTTAAGGGTTAGGGTAAGGGTAAGGGTAAGGGTAAGCCTAAGGGTAAAAGCAAGGGTAAGGGTAAGGGTAAGGGTAAGGGTAAGGGTAAGCTTAAGGGTAAAAGCAAGGGTAAGGGTAAAGCTAAGGGTAAGGGTAAGGGTAAGGGTAAGGGTAAGCTTAAGGGTAAAAGCAAGGGTAAGGGTAAGGGTAAGGGTAAGGGTAAGGGTAAGGGTAAGGGTAAGGGTAAAGGTGAGGGTAAGCCTAAGGGTAAAAGCAAGGGTAAGGGTAAGGGTAAGGGTAAGGGTAAGGGTAAGGGTAAGGGTAGGGGTAAGAGTAAGGGTAAGGGTAAGCTTAAGGGTAAAAGCAAGGGTAAGGGTAAGGGTAAGGGTAAGGGTAAGGGTAAGGGTAAGGGTAAGCTTAAGGGTAAAAGCAAGGGTAAGGGTAAGGGTAAGGGTAAGGGTTAGGGTAAGGGTAAGGGTAAGGGTAAGGGTAAGGGTAAGGGTAAGGGTAAGGGTAAGGGTAAGGGTAAGGGTAAGGGTAAGGGTAAGGGTAAGGGTAAGGGTAAGGGTAAGGGTAAGGGTAAGGGTAAGCTTAAGGGTAAAAGCAAGGGTAAGGGTAAGGGTAAGGGTAAGGGTAAGGGTAAGGGTAAGGGTAATGGTAAGGGTAAAGGTAAGGGTAAGCCTAAGGGTAAAAGCAAGGGTAAGGGTAAGGGTAAGGGTAAGGGTAAGGGTAAGGGTAAGGGTAAGAGTAAGGGTAAGGGTAAGGGTAAGCTTAAGGGTAAAAGCAAGGGTAAGGGTAAGGGTAAGGGTAAGGGTAAGGGTAAGCTTAAGGGTAAGGGTAAGGGTAAGGGTAAGGGTAAGGGTAAGCTTAAGGGTAAAAGCAAGGGTAAGGGTAAGGGTAAGGGTAAGGGTAAGGGTAAGGGTAAGGGTAAGGGTAAGCTTAAGGGTAAGGGTAAGGGTAAGGGTAAGGGTAAGCTTAAGGGTAAAAGCAAGGGTAAGGGTAAGAGTAAGGGTAAGGGTAAGGGTAAGGGTAAGGGTAAGGGTAAGGGTGAGCTTAAGGGTAAAAGCAAGGGTAAGGGTAAGGGTAAGGGTAAGCCTAAGGGTAAAAGCAAGGGTAAGGGTAAGGGTAAGGGTAAGGGTAAGGGTAAGGGTAAGGGTAAGGGTAAGGGTGAGCTTAAGGGTAAAAGCAAGGGTAAGGGTAAGGGTAAGGGTAAGGGTAAGGGTAAGGGTAAGGGTAAGGGTAAGGGTAAGGGTAAGGGTAAGGGTAAGGGTAAGGGTAAGTGTAAGCTTAAGGGTAAAAGCAAGGGTAAGGGTAAGGGTAAGGGTAAGGGTAAGGGTTGGGGTAAGGGTAAAGGTAAGGGTAAGCCTAAGGGTAAAAGCAAGGGTAAGGGTAAGGGTAAGGGTAAGGGTAAGGGTAAGGGTAAGGGTAAGGGTAAGGGTAAGAGTAAGGGTAAGGGTAAGGGTAAGTTTAAGGGTAAAAGCAAGGGTAAGGGTAAGGGTAAGGGTAAGGGTAAGCCTAAGGGTAAAAGCAAGGGTAAGGGTAAGGTTAAGGGTAAGGGTAAGGGTAAGCTTAAGGGTAAAAGCAAGGGTAAGGGTAAGGGTAAGGGTAAGGGTAAGGGTAAGCTTAAGGGTAAAAGCAAGGGTAAGGGTAAGGGTGAGGGTAAGGGTAAGGGTAAGGGTAAGGGTAAAGGTAAGGGTAAGCCTAAGAGTAAAAGCAAGGGTAAGGGTAAGGGTAAGGGGAAGGGTAAGGGTAAGGGTGAGGGTAAGGGTCAGGGTAAGGGTAAGGGTAAGCTTAAGGGTAAAAGCAAGGGTAAGGATAAGGGTAAGGGTAAGGGTAAGGGTAAGGGTAAGGGTAAGGGTAAGGGTAAGCTTAAGGGTAAAAGCAAGGGTAAGGGTAAGGGTAAGGGTAAGGGTAAGGGTAAGCTTACCCTTACCCTTACCCTTACCCTTACACTTACCCTTGCTTTTACCCTTAGGCTTACCCTTACCCTTACCCTTACCCTTACCCTTAAGCTTACCCTTACCCTTACCCTTACCCTTACCCTTACCCTTACCCTTACCCTTACCCTTACCCTTACCCTTATTCTTACCCTTGCTTTTACCCTTAAGCTTACCCTTACCCTTACCCTTACCCTTACCCTTACCCTTACCCTTACCCTTACCCTTACCCTTGCTTTGACCCTTAGGCTTACCCTTACCTTTACCCTTACCCTTACCCTAACCCTTACCCTTACCCTTACCCTTACCCTTACCCTTACCCTTACCCTTACCCTTACCCTTACCCTTACCCTTACCCTTGCTTTTACCCTTAAGCTTACCCTTACCCTTACCCTTACCCTTACCCTTACCCTTGCTTTGACCCTTAGGCTTACCCTTACCTTTACCCTTACCCTTACCCTTACCCTTACCCTTACCCTTACCCTTACCCTTACCCTTACCCTTACCCTTACCCTTACCCTTACCCTTACCCTTACCCTTACCCTTACCCTTACCCTTACCCTTGCTTTTACCCTTAAGCTTACCCTTACCCTTACACTTACCCTTAACCTTACCCTTACCCTTGCTTTTACCCTTAGGCTTACCCTTACCCTTACCCTTACCCTTACCCTTGCTTTTACCCTTAAGCTTACCCTTACCCTTACCCTTACCCTTACCCTTACCCTTACCCTTACCCTTACCCTTACCCTTACCCTTACCCTTACCCTTACCCTTACCCTTACCCTTACCCTTACCCTTACCCTTACCCTTACCCTTGCTTTTACCTTTAGGCTTAACCTTACCTTTACCCTTACCCTTACCCTTACCCTTACCCTTACCCTTACCCTTACCCTTACCCTTACCCTTACCCTTACCCTTACCCTTACCCTTGCTTTTACCCTTAAGCTTACCCTTACCCTTACCCTTACCCTTACCCTTACCCTTACCCTTACCCTTGCTTTTACCCTTAAGCTTACCCTTACCCTTACCCTTACCCTTACCCTCACCCTTACCCTTACCCTTGCTTATACCCTTAAGCTTACCCTTACCCTTACCCTTACCCTCACCCTTACCCTTACCCTTACCCTTACCCTTACCCTTACCCTTACCCTTACACTTGCTTTTACCCTTAGGCTTACCCTTACCTTTACCCTTACCCTTACCCTTACCCTTACCCTTACCCTTACCCTTGCTTTTACCCTTAAGCTTACCCTTACCCTTACCCTTACCCTTACCCTTACCCTAACCCTTACCCTTGCTTTCACCCTTAAGCTTATCCTTACCCTTACCCTTACCCTTACCCTTACCCTTACCCTTACCCTTACCCTTACCCTTACCCTTACCCTTGCTTTTACCCTTAAGCTTACCCTTACCCTTACCCTTACCCTTACCCTTACCCTTACCCTTACCCTTACCCTTACCCTTACCCTTACACTTATCCTTACCCTTGCTTTTACCCTTAAGCTTACCCTTACCCTTACCCTTACCCTTACCCTTACCCTTACCCTTACCCTTACCCTTACCCTTACCCTCACCCTTACCCTTACCCTTGCTTTTACTCTTAGGCTTACCCTTACCTTTACCCTTACCCTTACCCTTACCCTTACCCTCACCCTTACCCTTACCCTTGCTTTTACCCTTAAGCTTACCCTTACCCTTACCCTTACCCTTACCCTTACCCTTGCTTTTACCCTTAAGCTTACCCTTACCCTTACCCTTAACCTTACCCTTACCCTTGCTTTTACCCTTAGGCTTACCCTTACCCTTACCCTTACCCTTACCCTTGCTTTTACCCTTAAGCTTACCCTTACCCTTACCTTTACTCTTACCCTTACCCTTACCCTTACCCTTACCCTTACCCTTACCCTTACCCTTACCCTTACCCTTGCTTTTACCCTTAGGCTTACCCTTACCTTTACCCTTACCCTAACCCTTACCCTTACCCTTACCCTTACCCTTACCCTTGCTTTTACCCTTAAGCTTACCCTTACCCTTACCCTTACCCTTACCCTTACCCTTACCCTTACCCTTACCCTTACTCTTACCCTTACCCTTACCCTTACCCTTGCTTTTACCCTTAAGCTTACCCTTACCCTTACCCTTGCTTTTACCCTTAAGCTTACCCTTACCCTTACCCTTACCCTTACCCTTACCCTTACCCTTACCCTTACCCTTACCCTTACCCTTACCCTTACCCTTACCCTTACCCTTGCTTTTACCCTTAGGCTTACCCTTACCTTTACCCTTACCCTTACCCTTACCCTTACCCTTGCTTTTACCCTTAAGCTTACCCTTACCCTTACCCTTACCCTTAAGCTTACCCTTACCCTTACCCTTACCCTTACCCTTACCCTTACCCTTACCCTTACCCTTACCCTTACCCTTACCCTTACCCTTACCCTTACCCTTACCCTTACCCTTACCCTTGCTTTTACCCTTAAGCTTACCCTTACCCTTACCCTTACCCTTACCCTTACCCTTGCTTTTACCCTTAAGCTTACCCTTACCCTTACCCTTACCCTTAAGCTTACCCTTACCCTTACCCTTACCCTTACCCTTACCCTTACCCTTACCCTTACCCTTACCCTTACCCTTACCCTTACCCTTACCCTTGCTTTTACCCTTAAGCTTACCCTTACCCTTACCCTTACCCTTACCCTTAAGCTTACCCTTACCCTTGCCCTTACTCTTACCCTTACCCTTAACCTTACCCTTGCTTTTACCCTTAAGCTTACCCTTACCCTTACCCTTACCCTTACCCTTAAGCTTACCCTTACCCTTACCCTTACCCTTACCCTTACCCTTACCCTTGCTTTTACCCTTAAGCTTACCCTTACCCTTACCCTCACCCTTACCCTTAAGCTTACCCTTACCCTTACCCTTACCCTTACCCTTACCCTTACCCTTACCCTTAACCTTACCCTTGCTTTTACCCTTAAGCTTACCCTTACCCTTACCCTAAGTAAGGGTAAGGGTAAGGGTAAGGGTAAGGGTAAGGGTAAGGGTAAGGGTAAGGGTAAGGGTTAGCTTAAGGGTAAAAGCAAGGGTAAGGGTAAGGGTAAGGGTAAGGGTAAGGGTAAGGGTAAGGGTAAGGGTAAGGGTAAGGGTAAGGGTAAGGGTAAGGGTAAGCTTAAGTGTAAGGGTAAGGGTAAGGGTAAGGGTAAGCCTAAGGGTAAAAGCAAGGGTAAGGGTAAGGGTAAGGGTAAGGGTAAGGGTAAGCTTAAGGGTAAAAGCAAGGGTAAGGGTAAGGCTAAGGGTAAGGGTAAGGGTAAGGGTAAGGGTAAGCTTAAGGGTAAAAGCAAGGGTAAGGGTAAGGGTAAGGGTAAGGGTAAGGGTAAGGGTAAGGGTAAAGGTGAGGGTAAGCCTAAGGGTAAAAGCAAGGGTAAGGGTAAGGGTAAGGGTAAGGGTAAGGGTAAGGGTAAGGGTAGGGGTAAGAGTAAGGGTAAGGGTAAGCTTAAGGGTAAAAGCAAGGGTAAGCTTAAGGGTAAAAGCAAGGGTAAGGGTAAGGGTAAGGGTAAGGGTAAGGGTAAGGGTAAGGGTAAGCTTAAGGGTAAAAGCAAGGGTAAGGGTAAGGGTAAGGGTAAGGGTAAGGGTAAGGGTAAGGGTAAGGGTAAGGGTAAGGGTAAGGGTAAGGGTAAGGGTAAGGGTAAGGGTAAGGGTAAGGGTAAGGGTAAGGGTAAGGGTAAGGGTAAGGGTAAGGGTAAGGGTAAGGGTAAGCTTAAGGGTAAAAGCAAGGGTAAGGGTAAGGGTAAGGGTAAGGGTAAGGGTAAGGGTAAGGGTAAGCTTAAGGGTAAAAGCAAGGGTAAGGGTAAGGGTAAGGGTAAGGGTAAGGGTAAGGGTAAGGGTAATGGTAAGGGTAAAGGTAAGGGTAAGCCTAAGGGTAAAAGCAAGTGTAAGGGTAAGGGTAAGGGTAAGGGTAAGGGTAAGGGTAAGGGTAAGGGTAAGGGTAAGCTTAAGGGTAAAAGCAAGGGTAAGGGTAAGGGTAAGGGTAAGGGTAAGGGTAAGGGTAAGGGTAAGGGTAAGCGTAAGCTTAAGGGTAAGGGTAAGGGTAAGGGTAAGGGTAAGCTTAAGGTAAAAGCAAGGTTAAGGGTAAGGGTAAGGGTAAGGGTAAGGGTAAGCTTAAGGGTAAAAGCAAGGGTAAGGGTAAGGGTAAGGGTAAGGGTAAGGGTAAGGGTAAGGGTAAGGGTAAGGGTAAGGGTAAGCTTAAGGGTAAGGGTAAGGGTAAGGGTAAGCTTAAGGGTAAAAGCAAGGGTAAGGGTAAGAGTAAGGGTAAGGGTAAGGGTAAGGGTAAGGGTAAGGGTAAGGGTAAGGGTGAGCTTAAGGGTAAAAGCAAGGGTAAGGGTAAGGGTAAGGGTAAGGGTAAGGGTAAGGGTAAGGGTAAGGGTAAGGGTAGGGGTAAGAGTAAGGGTAAGGGTAAGCTTAAGGGTAAAAGCAAGGGTAAGGGTAAGGGTAAGGGTAAGGGTAAGGGTAAGGGTAAGGGTAAGCTTAAGGGTAAAAGCAGGGGTAAGGGTAAGGGTAAGGGTAAGGGTAAGGGTAAGGGTAAGGGTAATGGTAAGGGTAAAGGTGAGGGTAAGCCTAAGGGTAAAAGCAAGGGTAAGGGTAAGGGTAAGGGTAAGGGTAAGGGTAAGGGTAAGGGTAAGGGTAAGGGTAAGCTTAAGGGTAAAAGCAAGGGTAAGGGTAAGGGTAAGGGTAAGGGTAAGGGTAAGGGTAAGCGTAAGCTTAAGGGTAAGGGTAAGGGTAAGGGTAAGGGTAAGCTTAAGGGTAAAAGCAAGGGTAAGGGTAAGGGTAAGGGTAAGGGTAAGGGTAAGCTTAAGGGTAAAAGCAAGGGTAAGGGTAAGGGTAAGGGTAAGGGTAAGGGTAAGTGTAAGGGTAAGCTTAAGGGTAAGGGTAAGGGTAAGGGTAAGCTTAAGGGTAAAAGCAAGGGTAAGGGTAAGAGTAAGGGTAAGGGTAAGGGTAAGGGTAAGGGTAAGGGTAAGGGTAAGGGTGAGCTTAAGGGTAAAAGCAAGGGTAAGGGTGAGGGTAAGGGTAAGGGTAAGGGTAAGGGTAAGGGTAAGGGTAAGGGTAAGCTTAAGGGTAAAAGCTAAGGGTAAGGGTAAGGGTAAGGGTAAGGGAAAGGGTAAGGGTAAGGGTAAGGGTAAGGGTTAAGGGTAAAGGTAAGGGTAAGCCTAAGGGTAAAAGCAAGGGTAAGGGTAAGGGTAAGGGTAAGGGTAAGAGTAAGGGTAAGGGTAAGGGTAAGAGTAAGCTTAAGGGTAAAAGCAAGGGTAAGGGTAAGGGTAAGGGTAAGGGTAAGCCTAAGGGTAAAAGCAAGGGTAAGGGTAAGGGTAAGGGTAAGGGTAAGGGTAAGCTTAAGGGTAAAAGCAAGGGTAAGGGTAAGGGTAAGGGTAAGGGTAAGGGTAAGGGTAAGGGTAAGCTTAAGGGTAAAAGCAAGGGTGAGGGTAAGGGTAAGGGTAAGGGTAAGGGTAAGGGTAAGGGTAAGGGTAAGGGTAAGGGTAAGGGTAAGGGTAAGCTTAAGGGTAAAAGCAAGGGTAAGGGTAAGGGTAAGGGTAAGGGTAAGGGTAAGGGTAAGGGTAAGGGTAAGGGTAAGCCTAAGGGTAAAAGCAAGGGTAAGGGTAAGGGTAAGGGTAAGGGTAAGGGTAAGCTTAAGGGTAAAAGCAAGGGTAAGGGTAAGGGTAAGGGTAAGGGTAAGGGTAAGGGTAAGCTTAAGGGTAAAAGCAAGGGTGAGGGTAAGGGTAAGGGTAAGGGTAAGGGTAAGGGTAAGGGTAAGGGTAAGGGTAAGGGTAAGGGTAAGGGTAAGGGTAAGGGTAAGCTTAAGGGTAAAAGCAAGGGTAAGGGTAAGGGTAAGGGTAAGGGTAAGGGTAAGGGTAAGGGTAAGGGTAAGGGTAAGGTAAGGGTAAGGGTTGCTTAAGGGTAAAAGCAAGGGTAAGGGTAAGGGTAAGGGTAAGGGTAAGCCTAAGGGTAAAAGCAAGGGTAAGGGTAAGGGTAAGGGTAAGGGTAAGCTTAAGGGTAAAAGCAAGGGTAAGGGTAAGGGTAAGGGTGAGGGTAAGGGTAAGGGTAAGGGTAAGGGTAAGGGTAAGGGTAAGCTTAAGGGTAAAAGCAAGGGTAAGGGTAAGGGTAAGGGTAAGGGTAAGGGTAAGGGTAAGGGTAAAGGTAAGGGTAAGCCTAAGGGTAAAAGCAAGGGTAAGGGTAAGGGTAAGGGTAAGGGTAAGGGTAAGGGTAAGGGTAAGGGTAAGGGTAAGGGTAAGGGTAAGCTTAAGGGTAAAAGCAAGGGTAAGGGTAAGGGTAAGGGAAAGGGTAAGGGTAAGGGTAAGGGTAAGGGTAAGGGTAAGGGTAAGGGTTAGCTTAAGGGTAAGGGTAAGGGTAAGGTTAAGGGTAAGCTTAAGGGTAAAAGCAAGGGTAAGGGTAAGGGTAAGGGTAAGGGTAAGCTTAAGGGTAAAAGCAAGGGTAAGGGTAAGGGTAAGGGTAAGGGTAAGGGTAAGGGTAAGGGTAAGGGTAAGGGTAATCTTAAGGGTAAGGGTAAGGGTAAGGGTAAGGGTAAGCTTAAGGGTAAAAGCAAGGGTAAGGGTAAGGGTAAGGGTAAGGGTAAGGGTAAGCTTAAGGGTAAGGGTAAGGGTAAGGGTAAGGGTAAGCTTAAGGGTAAAAGCAAGGGTAAGGTTAAGGGTAAGGGTAAGGGTAAGGGTAAGGGTAAGGGTAAGCTTAAGGGTAAGGGTAAGGGTAAGGGTAAGGGTAAGCTTAAGGGTAAAAGCAAGGGTAAGGGTAAGGGTAAGGGTAAGCGTAAGGGTAAGGGTAAGGGTAAGGGTAAGGGTAAGGGTAAGGGTAAGGGTAAGGGTAAGGGTAAGGGTAAGGGTAAGGGTAAGGGTAAGCTTGAGGGTAAGGGTAAGGGTAAGGGTAAGCTTAAGGGTAAAAGCAAGGGTAAGGGTAAGGGTAAGGGTAAGGGTAAGGGTAAGCTTAAGGGTAAAAGCAAGGGTAAGGGTAAGGGTAAGGGTAAGGGTAAGGGTAAGGGTAAGGGTAAGGGTAAGGGTAAGGGTAAGGGTAAGGGTAAGGGTAAGGGTAAGGGTAAGGGTAAGCGTAAGGGTAAGGGTAAGCTTAAGGGTAAGGGTAAGGGTAAGGGTAAGCTTAAGGGTAAAAGCAAGGGTAAGGGTAAGGGTAAGGGTAAGGGTAAGGGTAAAGGTAAGGGTAAGCCTAAGGGTAAAAGCAAGGGTAAGGGTAAGGGTAAGGGTAAGGGTAAGGGTAAGGGTAAGGGTAAGGGTAAGGGTAAGGGTAAGCTTAAGGGTAAAAGCAAGGGTAAGGGTAAGGGTAAGGGTAAGGGTAAGGGTAAGGGTAAGGGTAAGGGTAAGGGTGAGCTTAAGGGTAAAAGCAAGGGTAAGGGTAAGGGTAAGGGTAAGGGTAAGGGTAAGGGTAAGGGTAAGGGTAAGGGTAAGGGTAAGGGTAAGGGTAAGGGTGAGGGTAAGCTTAAGGGTAAAAGCAAGGGTAAGTGTAAGGGTAAGGGTAAGGGTAAGGGTTAGGGTAAGGGTAAAGGTAAGGGTAAGCCTTAGGGTAAAAGCAAGGGTAAGGGTAAGGGTAAGGGTAAGGGTAAGGGTAAGGGTAAGGCTAAGGGTAAGGGTAAGAGTAAGGGTAAGGGTAAGGGTAAGCTTTAGGGTAAAAGCAAGGGTAAGGGTAAGGGTAAGGGTAAGGGTAAGCCTAAGGGTAAAAGCAAGGGTAAGGGTAAGGTTAAGGGTAAGGGTAAGGGTAAGCTTAAGGGTAAAAGCAAGGGTAAGGGTGAGGGTAAGGGTAAGGGTAAGGGTAAGCTTAAGGGTAAAAGCAAGGGTAAGGGTAAGGGTGAGGGTAAGGGTAAGGGTAAGGGTAAGGGTAAGGGTAAGGGTAAGGGTAAAGGTAAGGGTAAGCCTAAGAGTAAAAGCAAGGGTGAGGGTAAGGGTAAGGGTAAGGGTAAGGGTAAGGGTAAGGGTAAGGGTAAGGGTAAGGGTAAGGGTAAGGGTAAGGGTAAGCTTAAGGGTAAAAGCAAGGGTAAGGATAAGGGTAAGGGTAAGGGTAAGGGTAAGGGTAAGGGTAAGGGTAAGCTTAAGGGTAAAAGCAAGGGTAAGGGTAAGGGTAAGGGTAAGGGTAAGGGTAAGGGTAAGGGTAAGGGTAAGCTTAAGGGTAAAAGCAAGGGTAAGGGTTAGGGTAAGGGTAAGAGTAAGGGTAAGGGTAAGGGTAAGCTTAAGGGTAAAAGCAAGGGTAAGGGTAAGGGTAAGGGTAAGGGTAAGGGTAAGGGTAAGGGTAAAGGTAAGGGTAAGCCTAAGGGTAAAAGCAAGGGTAAGGGTAAGGGTAAGGGTAAGGGTAAGGGTAAGGGTAAGGGTAAGGGTAAGGGTAAGGGTAAGGGTAAGCTTAAGGGTATAAGCAAGTGTCAGGGTAAGGGTAAGGGTGAGGGTAAGGGTAAGGGTAAGGGTAAGGGTAAGCTTAAGGGTAAAAGCAAGGGTAAGGGTAAGGGTAAGGGTAAGGGTAAGGGTAAGGGTAAGGGTAAGCTTAAGGGTAAAAGCAAGGGTAAGGGTAAGGGTAAGGGTAAGGGTAAGGGTAAGGGTAAGGGTAAGGGTAAGAGTAAGGGTAAGGGTAAGGGTAAGGGTAAGGGTAAAGGTAAGGTTAAGCCTAAGGGTAAAAGCAAGGGTAAGGGTAAGGGTAAGGGTAAGGGTAAGGGTAAGGGTAAGGGTAAGGGTAAGGGTAAGGGTAAGGGTAAGGGTAAGGGTAAGGGTAAGGGTAAGGGTAAGCTTAAGGGTGAAAGCAAGGGTAAGGGTAAGGGTAAGGGTAAGGGTAAGCCTAAGGGTAAAAGTAAGGGTAAGGGTAAGGGTAAGGGTAAGGGTAAGGGTAAGCTTAAGGGTAAAAGCAAGGGTAAGGGTAAGGGTAAGGGTAAGGGTAAGGGTAAGGGTAAGGGTAAGGGTAAGGGTAAGGGTAAGGGTGAGGGTAAGGGTAAAGGTAAGGGTAAGCCTATGGGTCAAAGCAAGGGTAAGGGTAAGGGTAAGGGTAAGGGTAAGGGTAAGAGTAAGGGTAAGGGTAAGGGTAAGCTTAAGGGTAAAAGCAAGGCTAAGGGTAAGGGTAAGGGTAAGGGTAAGGGTAAGGGTAAGGGTAAGGGTAAGGGTAAGGGTAAGGGTAAGGGTAAGGGTAAGGGTAAGGGTAAGGGTAAGCTTAAGGGTAAGGGTAAGGGTAAGGGTAAGGGTAAGCCTAAGGGTAAAAGCAAGGGTAAGTGTAAGGGTAAGGGTAAGGGTAAGGGTAAGCTTAAGGGTAAAAGCAAGGGTAAGGGTAAGGGTAAGGGTAAGGGTAAGGGTAAGGGTAAGGGTAAGGGTAAGCTTAAGGGTAAAAGCAAGGGTAAGGGTAAGGGTAAGGGTAAGGGTAAGGGTAAGGGTAAGGGTAAGGGTAAGGCTAAAGGTAAGGGTAAGCCTAAGGGTAAAAGCAATGGTAAGGGTAAGGGTAAGGGTAAGAGTAAGGGTAAGGGTAAGGGTAAGGGTAAGGGTAAGGGTAAAGGTAAGGGTAAGGGTAAGCTTAAGGGTAAAAGCAAGGGTAAGGGTAAGGGTAAGGGTAAGGGTAAGAGTAAGGGTAAGGGTAAGGGTAAGCTTAAGGGTAAAAGCAAGGGTAAGGGTAAGGGTAAGGGTAAGGGTAAGGGTAAGGGTAAGTGTAAGGGTAAGGGTAAGGGTAAGGGTAAGCTTAAGGGTAAAAGCAAGGGTAAGGGTAAGGGTAAGGGTAAGGGTGAGGGTAAGGGTAAGGGTAAGGGTAAGGGTAAGGGTAAGGGTAAGCTTAAGGGTAAAAGCAAGGGTAAGGGTAAGGGTAAGGGTAAGGGTAAGGGTAATGGTAAGGGTAAGGGTAATGGTAAGGGTAAAGGTAAGGGTAAGCCTAAGGGTTAAAGCAAGGGTAAGGGTAAGGGTAAGGGTAAGGGTAAGGGTAAGGGTAAGGTTAAGGGTAAGGGTTAGGGTAAGGGTAAGGGTAAGGGTAAGGGTAAGCTTAAGGGTAAAAGCAAGGGTAAGGGTAAGGGTAAGGGTAAGGGTAAGGGTAAGGGTAAGGGTAAGCTTAAGGGTAAGGGTAAGGGTAAGGGTAAGCTTAAGGGTAAAAGCAAGGGTAAGGGTAAGGGTAAGGGTAAGGGTAAGGGTAAGGGTAAGGGTAAGCTTAAGGGTAAAAGCAAGGGTAAGGGTAAGGGTAAGGGTAAGGGTAAGGGTAAGGGTAAGGGTAAGCTTAAGGGTAAGGGTAAGGGTAAGAGTAAGGGTAAGCTTAAGGGTAAAAGCAAGGGTAAGGGTCAGGGTAAGGGTAAGTGTAAGTGTAAGGGTAAGGGTAAGGGTAAGGGTAAGGGTGAGCTTAAGGGTAAAAGCAAGGGTAAGGGTAAGGTTAAGGGTAAGGGTAAGGGTAAGGGTAAGGGTAAGGGTAAGGGTAAGGGTTAGCTTAAGGGTAAAAGCAAGGGTAAAGGTAAGGGTAAGGGTAAGGGTAAGGGTAAGGGTAAGGGTAAGGGTAAGGGTAAGGGTGAGGGTAAGGGTAAAGTTAAGGGTAAGCCTAAGGGTAAAAGCAAGGGTAAGGGTAAGGGTAAGGGTAAGGGTAAGAGTAAGGGTAAGGGTAAGGGTAAGCTTAAGGGTAAAAGCAGGGGTAAGGGTAAGGGTAAGGGTAAGGGTAAGCCTAAGGGTAAAAGCAAGGGTAAGGGTAAGGGTAAGGGTAAGGGTAAGGGTAAGAGTAAGGGTAAGGGTAAGGGTAAGCTTAAGGGTAAAAGCAAGGCTAAGGGTAAGGGTAAGGGTAAGGGTAAGGGTAAGGGTAAGGGTAAGGGTAAGGGTAAGGGTAAGGGTAAGGGTAAGGGTAAGGGTAAGGGTAAGGGTAAGCTTAAGGGTAAGGGTAAGGGTAAGGGTAAGGGTAAGCCTAAGGGTAAAAGCAAGGGTAAGTGTAAGGGTAAGGGT
Organism: Myrrha octodecimguttata; assembly: GCA_958510865.1. Lineage (NCBI taxonomy): Eukaryota > Metazoa > Arthropoda > Insecta > Coleoptera > Coccinellidae > Myrrha > Myrrha octodecimguttata. The sequence continues at coordinate 37,625 of CAUEHS010000187.1, read as the reverse complement.
AAGGGTAAGGGTAAGCTTAAGGGTAAAAGCAAGGGTAAGGGTAAGGGTAAGGGTAAGGGTAAGGGTAAGGGTAAGGGTAAGGGTAAGCTTAAGGGTAAAAGCAAGGGTAAGGGTAAGGGAAAGGGTAAGGGTAAGGGTAAGGGTAAGGGTAAGGGTAAGGCTAAAGGTAAGGGTAAGCCTAAGGGTAAAAGCAATGGTAAGGGTAAGGGTAAGGGTAAGAGTAAGGGTAAGGGTAAGGGTAAGGGTAAGGGTAAGGGTAAAGGTAAGGGTAAGGGTAAGCTTAAGGGTAAAAGCAAAGGTAAGGGTAAGGGTAAGGGTAAGGGTAAGAGTAAGGGTAAGGGTAAGGGTAAGCTTAAGGGTAAAAGCAAGGGTAAGGGTAAGGGTAAGGGTAAGGGTAAGGGTAAGGGTAAGGGTAAGGGTAAGGGTAAGGGTAAGGGTAAGCTTAAGGGTAACAGCAAGGGTAAGGGTAAGGGTAAGGGTAAGGGTGAGGGTAAGGGTAAGGGTAAGGGTAAGGGTAAGGGTAAGGGTAAGCTTAAGGGTAAAAGCAAGGGTAAGGGTAAGGGTAAGGGTAAGGGTAAGGGTAATGGTAAGGGTAAGGGTAATGGTAAGGGTAAAGGTAAGGGTAAGCCTAAGGGTTAAAGCAAGGGTAAGGGTAAGGGTAAGGGTAAGGGTAAGGGTAAGGGTAAGGTTAAGGGTAAGGGTTAGGGTAAGGGTAAGGGTAAGGGTAAGGGTAAGCTTAAGGGTAAAAGCAAGGGTAAGGGTAAGGGTAAGGGTAAGGGTAAGGGTAAGGGTAAGGGTAAGCTTAAGGGTAAGGGTAAGGGTAAGGGTAAGCTTAAGGGTAAAAGCAAGGGTTAGGGTAAGGGTAAGGGTAAGGGTAAGGGTAAGGGTAAGCTTAAGGGTAAAAGCAAGGGTAAGGGTAAGGGTAAGGGTAAGGGTAAGGGTAAGGGTAAGGGTAAGCTTAAGGGTAAGGGTAAGGGTAAGAGTAAGGGTAAGCTTAAGGGTAAAAGCAAGGGTAAGGGTCAGGGTAAGGGTAAGTGTAAGTGTAAGGGTAAGGGTAAGGGTAAGGGTAAGGGTGAGCTTAAGGGTAAAAGCAAGGGTAAGGGTAAGGTTAAGGGTAAGGGTAAGGGTAAGGGTAAGGGTAAGGGTAAGGGTAAGGGTTAGCTTAAGGGTAAAAGCAAGGGTAAAGGTAAGGGTAAGGGTAAGGGTAAGGGTAAGGGTAAGGGTAAGGGTAAGGGTAAGGGTAAGGGTAAAGTTAAGGGTAAGCCTAAGGGTAAAAGCAAGGGTAAGGGTAAGGGTAAGGGTAAGGGTAAGAGTAAGGGTAAGGGTAAGGGTAAGCTTAAGGGTAAAAGCAGGGGTAAGGGTAAGGGTAAGGGTAAGGGTAAGCCTAAGGGTAAAAGCAAGGGTAAGGGTAAGGGTAAGGGTAAGGGTAAGGGTAAGGGTAAGGGTAAGGGTAAGGTTAAGGGTAAGGGTAAGGGTAAGCTTAAGGGTAAAAGCAAGGGTAAGGGTAAGGGTAAATGTAAGGGTAAGGGTAAGGGTAAGGGTAAGGGTAAGGGTAAGGGTAAGCTTAAGGGTAAGCTTAAGGGTAAGGGTAAGGGTAAGGGTAAGGGTAAGCTTAAGGGTAAAAGCAAGGGTAAGGGTAAGGGTAAGGGTAAGGGTAAGCTTAAGGGTAAAAGCAAGGGCAAGGGTAAGGGTAAGGGTAAGGGTAAGGGTAAGGGTAAGGGTAAGGGTAAGGGTAAGGGTAAGGGTAAGGGTAAGGGTAAGGGTAAGCTTAAGGGTAAGGGTAAGGGTAAGGGTAAGGGTAAGCTTAAGGGTAAAAGCAAGGGTAAGGGTAAGGGTAAGGGTAAGGGTAAGGGTAAGGGTAAGGGTAAGCTTAAGGGTAAGGGTAAGGGTAAGGGTAAGGGTAAGCTTAAGGGTAAAAGCAGGGATAAGGGTAAGGGTGAGGGTAAGGGTAAGGGTAAGGGTAAGGGTAAGGGTAAGCTTAAGGGTAAGGGTAAGGGTAAGGGTAAGCTTAAGGGTAAAAGCAAGGGTAAGGGTAAGGGTAAGGGTAAGGGTAAGGGTAAGGGTAAGGGTAAGGGTAAGGGTAAGGGTAAGGGTAAGGGAAAGCTTAAGGGTAAGGGTAAGGGTAAGGGTAAGGGTAAGCTTAAGGGTAAAAGCAAGGGTAAGGGTAAGGGTAATGGTAAGGGTAAGGGTAAGCTTAAGGGTAAAAGCAAGGGTAAGGTTAAGGGTAAGGGTAAGGGTAAGGGTAAGGGTAAAGGTAAGGGTAAGCTTAAGGGTAAGGGTAAGGGTAAGGGTAAGAGTAAGCTTAAGGGTAAAAGCAAGGGTAAGGGTTAGGGTAAGGGTAAGGGTAAGGGTAAAGGTAAGGGTAAGCCTAAGGGTAAAAGCAAGGATAAGGGTAAGGGTAAGGGTAAGGGTAAGGGTAAGGGTAAGGGTAAGGGTAAGGGTAAGGGTAAGGGTAAGGGTAAGGGTAAGGGTAAGCTTAAGGGTAAAAGCAAGGGTAAGGGTAAGGGTAAGGGTAAGGGTAAGGGTAAGGGTAAGGGTAAGGGTAAGGGTAAGGGTAAGGGTAAGGGTTAGGGTAAGGGTAAGGGTCAGGGTAAGGGTAAGGGTAAGCTTAAGGGTAAAAGCAAGGGTAAGGGTAAGGGTAAGGGTAAGGGTAAGGGTAAGCTTAAGGGTAAAAGCAAGGGTAAGGGTAAGGGTAAGGGTAAGGGTAAGGGTAAGGGTTAGGGTAAGGGTAAAGGTAAGGGTAAGCCTAAGGGTAAAAGCAAGGGTAAGGGTAAGGGTAAGGGTAAGGGTAAGGGTAAGGGTAAGGGTAAGGGTAAGGGTAAGGGTAAGGGTAAGAGTAAGGGTAAGGGTAAGGGTAAGCTTAAGGGTAAAAGCAAGGGTAAGGGTAAGGGTAAGGGTAAGCCTAAGGGTAAAAGCAAGGGTAAGGGTAAGGGCAAGGGTAAGGGTAAGGGTAAGCTTAAGGGTAAAAGCAAGGGTAAGGGTAAGGGTAAGGGTAAGGGTAAGGGTAAGCTTAAGGGTAAAAGCAAGGGTAAGGGTAAGGGTAAGGGTAAGGGTAAGGGTAAGGGTAAGGGTAAGGGTAAGGGTAAAGGTAAGGGTAAGCCTAAGGGTAAAAGCAAGGGTAAGGGTAAGGGTAAGGGTAAGGGTAAGGGTAAGGGTAAGCTTAAGGGTAAAAGCAGGGGTAAGGGTAAGGGTAAGGGTAAGGGTAAGGGTAAGGGTAAGGGTAAGGGTAAGGGTAAGGGTAAGCTTAAGGGTAAAAGCAAGGGTAAGGGTAAGGGTAAGGGTAAAGGTAAGGGTTAGGGTAAGGGTAAGGGTAAGGGTAAGGGTAAAGGTAAGGGGTAAGGGTAAGGGTAAGGGTAAGGGTAAGGGTAAGGGTAAGGGTAAGCTTAAGGGTAAAAGCAAGGGTAAGGGTTAGGGTAAGGGTAAGGGTAAGGGTAAGGGTAAGGGTAAGCTTAAGGGTAAAAGCAAGGGTAAGGGTAAGGGTAAGGGTAAGGGTAAGGTAAGGGTAAGGGTAAGGGTAAGGGTAAGGGTAAGGGTAAGGGTAAGGGTAAGGGTAAGAGCTAAGGGTAAAAGCAAGGTAAGGGTAAGGGTAAGGGTAAGGGTAAGGGTAAGGGTAAGGGTAAGGTAAGGGTAAGGTAAGCTTAAGGGTAAAAGCAAGGGTAAGGGTAAGGGTAAGGGTAAGGGTAAGGGTAAGGGTAAAGGTAAGGGTAAGCTAAGGGTAAAAGCAAGGGTAAGGGTAAGGGTAAGGGTAAGGGTAAGGGTAAGGGTAAGGGTAAGGGTAAGGGTAAGGGTAAGGGTAAGGGTAAGGGTAAGGGTAAGGGTAAGGGTAAGGGTAAGAGTAAGGGTAAGGGTAAGGGTAAGCTTAAGGGTAAAAGCAAGGGTAAGGGTAAGGGTAAGGGTAAGGGTAAGCCTAAGGGTAAAAGCAAGGGTAAGGGTAAGGGTAAGGGTAAGGGTAAGGGTAAGCTAAGGGTAAAAGCAAGGGTAAGGGTAAGGGTAAGGGTAAGGGTAAGGGTAAGCTTAAGGGTAAAAGCAAGGGTAAGGGGTAAGGGTAAGGGTAAGGGTAAGGGTAAGGGTAAGGGTAAGGGTAAGGGTAAGGTAAGGGTAAGCCTAAGGGTAAAAGCAAGGGTAAGGGTAAGGGTAAGGGTAAGGGTAAGGGTAAGCTTAAGGGTAAAAGCAAGGGTAAGGGTAAGGGTAAGGGTAAGGGTAAGGGTAAGGTAAGGGTAAGGGTAAGGGTAAGGGTAAGGGTAAGGGTAAGGGTAAGGGTAAGCTTAAGGGTAAAAGCAAGGGTAAGGGTAAGGGTAAGGGTAAGGGTAAGGGTAAGGGTAAGGGTAAGGGTAATGGTAAGGGTAAGGGTAAGGGTAAGGGTAAGGGTAAGGGTAAGCTAAAGGGTAAAAGCAAGGGTAAGGGTTAGGGTAAGGGTAAGGGTAAGGGTAAGGGTAAGGGTAAGCTTAAGGGTAAAAGCAAGGGTAAGGGTAAGGGTAAGGGTAAGGGTAAGGGTAAGGGTAAGGGTAAGGGTAAGGGTAAGGGTAAAGGTAAGGGTAAGCCTAAGGGTAAAAGCAAGGGTAAGGGTAAGGGTAAGGGTAAGGGTAAGGGTAAGGTAAGGGTAAGGGTAAGGGTAAGGGTAAGGGTAAGGGTAAGGGTAAGGGTAAGGGTAAGGGTAAGGGTAAGGGTAAGGGTAAGCTTAAGGGTATAAGCAAGGGTAAGGGTAAGGGTAAGGGTGAGGGTAAGGGTAAGGGTAAGGGTAAGGGTAAGGGTAAGCTTAAGGGTAAAAGCAAGGGTAAGGGTAAGGGTAAGGGTAAGGGTAAGGGTAAGGGTAAGCTTAAGGGTAAAAGCAAGGGTAAGGGTAAGGGTAAGGGTAAGGGTAAGGGTAAGGGTAAGGGTAAGGGTAAGGGTAAGGGTAAGGGTAAGGGTAAGGGTAAGGGTAAGGGTAAAGGTGAGGGTAAGCCTAAGGGTAAAAGCAAGGGTAAGGGTAAGGGTAAGGGTAAGGGTAAGGGTAAGGGTAAGGGTAAGGGTAACGGTAAGGGTAAGTGTAAGGGTAAGCTTAAGGGTAAAAGCAAGGGTAAGGGTAAGGGTAAGTGAAGGGTAAGCCTAAGGGTAAAAGCAAGGGTAAGGGTAAGGGTAAGGGTAAGGGTAAGGGTAAGCTTAAGGGTAAAAGCAAGGGTAAGGGTAAGGGTAAGGGTAAGGGTAAGGGTAAGGGTAAGGGTAAGGGTAAGGGTAAGGGTAAGGGTAAGGGTAAGCTTAAGGGTACAAGCAAGGGTAAGGGTAAGGGTAAGGGTAAGGGTAAGGGTAAGGGTAAAGGTAAGGGTAAGCCTAAGGGTAAAAGCAAGGGTAAGGGTAAGGGTAAGGGTAAGGGTAAGGGTAAGGGTAAGGGTAAGGGTAAGGGTAAGGGTAAGGGTAAGGGTAAGGGTAAGGGTAAGGGTAAGCTTAAGGGTAAAAGCAAGGGTAAGGGTAAGGGTAAGGGTAAGCTTAGGGGTAAAAGCAAGGGTAAGGGTAAGCGTAAGGGTAAGGGTAAGGGTAAGGGTAAGGGTAAGGGTAAGGGTAAGGGTAAGCTTAAGGGTAAAAGCAAGGGTAAGGGTAAGGGTAAGGGTAAGGGTAAGCTTAAGGGTAAGGGTAAGGGTAAGGGTAAGGGTAAGGGTAAAGGTAAGGGTAAGCCTAAGGGTAAAAGCAAGGGTAAGGGTAAGGGTAAGGGTAAGGGTAAGGGTAAGGGTAAGGGTAAGGGTAAGGGTAAGGGTAAGGGTAAGGGTAAGGGTAAGGGTAAGGGTAAGGGTAAGGGTAAGGGTAAGGGTAAGGGTAATGGTAAGGGTAAGGGTAAGGGTAAGGGTAAGGGTAAGGGTAAGGGTAAGGGTAAGCTTAAGGGTAAAAGCAAGGGTGAGGGTAAGGGTAAGGGTAAGGGTAAGGGTAAGGGTAAGGGTAAGGGTAAGGGTAAGGGTAAGGGTAAGGGTAAGGGTAAGGGTAAGGGTAAGGGTAAGGGTAAGGGTAAGGGTAAGGGTAAGGGTAAGCCTAAGGGTAAAAGCAAGGGTAAGGGTAAGGGTAAGGGTAAGCTTAAGGGTAAAAGCAAGGGTAAGGGTAAGGGTAAGGGTAAGGGTAAGGGTAAGGGTAAGGGTAAGGGTAAGGGTAAGGGTAAGGGTAAGGGTAAAGGTAAGGGTAAGCCTAAGGGTAAAAGCAAGGGAATGGGTAAGGGTAAGAGTAAGGGTAAGGGTAAGGGTAAGGGTAAGGATAAGGGTAAGGGTAAGGGTAAGGGGTAAGGGTAAGGGTAAGGGTAAGGGTAAGCTTAAGGGTAAAAGCAAGGGTAAGGGTAAGGGTAAGGGTAAGGGTAAGGGTAAGGGTAAGGGTAAGGGTAAGGGTAAGGGTAAGGGTAAGGGTAAGGGTAAGCTTAAGGGTAAAAGCAAGGGTAAGGGTAAGGGTAAGGGTAAGGGTAAGGGTAAGGGTAAGGGTAAGGGTAAGGGTAAGGGTAAGGGTAAGGTAAGCTTAAGGGTAAAAGCAAGGGTAAGGGTAAGGGTAAGGGTAAGGGTAAGGGTAAGGGTGAGGGTAAGGGTAAGGGTAAGGGTAAGGGTAAGGGTAAGGGTAAGGGTAAGCTTAAGGGTAAAAGCAAGGGTAAGGGTAAGGGTAAGGGTAAGGGTAAGGGTAAGGGTAAGGGTAAGGGTAAGCCTAAGGGTAAAAGCAAGGGTAAGGGTAAGGGTAAAAGCAAGGGTAAGGGTAAGGGTAAGGGTAAGGGTAAGGGTAAGGGTAAGGGTAAGGGTAAGGGTAAGGGTAAGGGTAAGGGTAAGGGTAAGCTTAAGGGTAAAAGCAAGGGTAAGGGTAAGGGTAAGTGTAAGCTTAAGGGTAAAAGCAAGGGTAAGGGTAAGGGTAAGGGTAAAGGTAAGGGTAAGCCTTAGGGTAAAAGCAAGGGTAAGGGTAAGGGTAAGGGTAAGGGTAAGGGTAAGGGTAAGGGTAAGGGTAAGGGTAAGCTTAAGGGTAAAAGCAAGGGTAAGGGTAAGGGTAAGGGTAAGGGTAAGGGTAAGGGTAAGGGTAAGGGTAAGGGTAAGGGTAAGGGTAAGGGTAAGCTTAAGGGTAAAAGCAAGGGTAAGGGTAAGGGTAAGGTTAAGGGTAAGGGTAAGAGTAAGGGTAAGGGTAAGGGTAAGGGTAAGCTTAAGGGTAAAAGCAAGGGTAAGGGTTAGGGTAAGGGTAAGGGTAAGGGTAAGGGTAAGCTTGAGGGTAAAAGCAAGGGTAAGGGTAAGGGTAAGGGTAAGGGTAAAGGTAAGGGTAAGCCTAAGGGTAAAAGCAAGGGTAAGGGTAAGGGTAAGGGTAAGGGTAAGGGTAAGGGTAAGGGTAAGGGTAAGGGTAAGGGTAAGGGTAAGCTTAAGGGTATAAGCAAGGGTAAGGGTAAGGGTAAGGGTGAGGGTAAGGGTAAGGGTAAGGGTAAGCTTAAAGGTAAAAGCAAGGGTAAGGGTAAGGGTAAGGGTAAGGGTAAGGGTAAGGGTAAGGGTAAGGGTAAGCTTAAGGGTAAAAGCAAGGGTAAGGGTAAGGGTAAGGGTAAGGGTAAGGGTAAGGGTAAGGGTAAGGGTAAGGGTAAGGGTAAGGGTAAGGGTAAAGGTTAGGGTAAGCCTAAGGGTAAAAGCAAGGGTAAGGGTAAAGGTAAGGGTAAGGGTAAGGGTAAGGGTAAGGGTAAGGGTAAGGGTAAGGGTAAGGGTAAGCTTAAGGGTAAAAGCAAGGGTAAGGGTAAGGGTAAGGGTAAGGGTAAGCCTAAGGGTAAAACAAGGGTAAAGGTAAGGGTAAGGGTAAGGGTAAGCTTAAGGGTAAAAGCAAGGGTAAGGGTAAGGGTAAGGGTGAGGGTAAGGGTAAGCTTAAGGGTTAAAGCAAGGGTAAGGGTAAGGGTAAGGGTAAGGGTAAGGGTAAAGGTAAGGGTGAGCCTAAGGGTAAAAGCAAGGGTAAGGGTGAGGGTAAGGGTAAGGGTAAGGGTAAGGGTAAGGGTAAGGGTAAGGGTAAGGGTAAGGGTAAGGGTAAGGGTAAGGGTAAGGGTAAGGGTAAGGGTAAGGGTAAGGGTAAGGGTAAGGGTAAGGGTAAGCTTAAGGGTAAAAGCAAGGGTAAGGGTAAGGGTAAGGGTAAGGGTAAGGGTAAGGGTAAGGGTAAGGGTAAGGGTAAGGGTAAGGGTAAGGGTAAGGGTAAGCTTAAGGGTAAATGCAAGGGTAAGGGTAAGGGTAAGGGTGAGGGTAAGGGTAAGGGTAAGGGTAAGGGTAAGCTTAAGGGTAAAAGCAAGGGTAAGGGTAAGGGTAAAGGTAAGGGTAAGGGTAAGCTTAAGGGTAAAAGCAAGGGTAAGGGTAAGGGTAAGGGTAAGGGTAAGGGTAAGGGTAAGGGTAAGGGTAAGGGTAAGGGTAAGGGTAAGGGTAAAGGTAAGGGTAAGCCTAAGGGTAAAAGCAAGGGTAAGGGTAAGGGTTAGGGTAAGGGTTAGGGTAAGGGTAAGGGTAAGGGTAAGGGTAAGGGTAAGTGTAAGGGTAAGGGTAAGGGTAAGCTTAAGGGTAAAAGCAAGGGTAAGGGTAAGGGTAAGGGTAAGGGTAAGGGTAAGGGTAAGGGTAAGGGTAAGGGTAAGGGTAAGGGTAAGGGTAAGGGTAAGGGTAAGGGTAAGGGTAAGGGTAAGCTTAAGGGTAAGGGTAAGGGTAAGGGTAAAGGTAAGGGTAAGCCTAAGGGTAAGCCTAAGGGTAAAAGCAAGGGTAAGGGTAAGGGTTAGGGTAAGGGTAAGGGTAAGGGTAAGGGTAAGGGTAAGGGTAAGGGTAAGTGTAAGGGTAAGGGTAAGGGTAAGCTTAAGGGTAAAAGCAAGGGTAAGGGTAAGGGTAAGGGTAAGGGTAAGGGTAAGGGTAAGGGTAAGGGTAAGGGTAAGGGTAAGCTTAAGGGTAAGGGTAAGGGTAAGGGTAAGGGTAAGCCCAAGGGTAAAAGCAAGGGTAAGGGTAAGGGTAAGGGTAAGGGTAAGGGTAAGCTTAAGGGTAAAAGCAAGTGTAAGGGTAAGGGTAAGGGTAAGGGTAAGGGTGAGGGTAAGGGTAAGGGTAAGCTTAAGGGTAAAAGCAAGGGTAAGGGTAAGGGTAAGGGTAAGGGTAAGGGTAAGGGTAAAGGTAAGGGTAAGCCTAAGGGTAAAAGCAAGGGTAAGGGTAAGGGTAAGGGTAAGGGTAAGGGAAAGGGTAAGGGTAAGGGTAAGGGTAAGGGTAAGGGTAAGGGTAAGCTTAAGGGTAAATGCAAGGGTAAGGGTAAGGGTAAGGGTGAGGGTAAGGGTAAGGGTAAGGGTAAGGGTAAGGTTAAGGGTAAGCTTAAGGGTAAAAGCAAGGGTAAGGGTAAGGGTAAGGGTAAGGGTAAGGGTAAGCCTAAGGGTAAAAGCAAGGGTAAGGGTAAGGGTAAGGGTAAGGGTAAGCTTAAGGGTAAAAGCAAGGGTAAGGGTAAGGGTAAGGGTAAGAGTAAGGGTAAGGGTAAGGGTAAGCTTAAGGGTAAAAGCAAGGGTGAGTGTAAGGGTAAGGGTAAGGGTAAGGGTAAGGGTAAGCTTAAGGGTAAAAGCAAGGGTAAGGGTAAGGGTAAGGGTAAGGGTAAGGGTAAGGGTAAGGGTAAGGGTAAGGGTAAAGGTAAGGGTAAGGGTAAGGGTAAGGGTAAGGGTAAGGGTAAGGGTAAGGGTAAGGGTAAGGGTAAGGGTAAGGGTAAGGGTAAGGGTAAGGGTAAGGGTAAGGGTAAGCTTAAGGGTAAAAGCAAGGGTAAGGGTAAGGGTAAGTGTAAGGGTAAGCCTAAGGGTAAAAGCAAGGGTAAGGGTAAGGGTAAGGGTAAGGGTAAGGGTAAGCTTAAAGGTAAAAGCAAGGGTAAGGGTAAGGGTAAGGGAAAGGGTAAGGGTAAGGGTAAGCTTAAGGGTAAAAGCAAGGGTAAGGGTAAGTGTAAGGGTAAGGGTAAGGGTAAGGGTAAGGGTAAGGGTAAAGGTAAGGGTAAGCCTAAGGGTAAAAGCAAGGGTAAGGGTAAGGGTAAGGGTAAGGGTAAGGGTAAGGGTAAGGGTAAGGGTAAGGGTAAGCTTAAGGGTAAAAGCAAGGGTAAGGGTAAGGGTAAGGGTAAGGGTAAGGGTAAGGGTAAGGGTAAAGGTAAGGGTAAGCCTAAGGGTAAAAGCAAGGGTAAGGGTAAGGGTAAGGGTAAGGGTAAGGGTAAGGGTAAGGGTAAGGGTAAGGGTAAGGGTAAGGGTAAGGGTAAGGGTAAGGGTAAGGGTAAGGGTAAGCTTAAGGGTAAAAGCAAGGGTAAGGGTAAGGGTAAGGGTAAGGGTAAGGGTAAGGGTAAGGGTAAGGGTAAGGGTAAGGGTAAGCTTAAGGGTAAAAGCAAGGGTAAGGGTAAGGGTAAGGGTAAGGGTAAGGGTAAGGGTAAGGGTAAGGGTAAGGGTAAGGGTAAGGGTAAGGGTAAGGGTAAGCTTTAGGGTAAAAGCAAGGGTAAGGGTAAGGGTAAGGGTAAGGGTAAGGGTAAGGGTAAGGGTAAGGGTAAGGGTAAGGGTAAGGGTAAGGGTAAGCTTAAGGGTTAAAGCAAGGGTAAGGGTAAGGGTAAGGGTAAGGGTTAGGGTAAGGGTAAGGGTAAGGGTAAAGGTAAGGGTAAGCCTAAGGGTAAATGCAAGGGTAAGGGTAAGGGTAAGGGTAAGGGTAAGGGTAAGTGTAAGGGTAAGGGTAAGGGTAAGGGTAAGGGTAAGGGTAAGCTTAAGGGTAAAAGCAAGGGTACGGGTAAGGGTAAGGGTAAGGGTAAGGGTAAGGGTAAGGGTAAGGTTAAGCTTAAGGGTAAGGAAAAGGGTAAGGGTAAGGGTAAGCTTAAGGGTAAAAGCAAGGGTAAGGGTAAGGGTAAGGGTAAGGGTAAGGGTAAGCTTAAGGGTAAAAGCAAGGGTAAGGGTAAGGGTAAGGGTAAGGGTAAGGGTAAGGGTAAGCTTAAGGGTAAAAGCAAGGGTAAGGGTAAGGGTAAGGGTAAGGGTAAAGGTAAGGGTAAGCCTAAGGGTAAAAGCAAGGGTAAGGGTAAGGGTAAGGGTAAAGGTAAGGGTAAGGGTAAGGGTAAGGGTAAGGGTAAGGGAAAGGGTAAGGGTAAGGGTAAGGGTAAGGGTAAGGGTGAGGGTAAGGGTAAGGGTAAGGGTAAGCTTAAGGGTAAAAGCAAGGGTAAGGGTAGGGGTAAGGGTAAGCTTAAAGGTAAAAGCAAGGGTAAGGGTAAGGGTAAGGGAAAGGGTAAGGGTAAGGGTAAGCTTAAGGGTAAAAGCAAGGGTAAGGGTAAGTGTAAGGGTAAGGGTAAGGGTAAGGGTAAGGGTAAGGGTAAAGGTAAGGGTAAGCCTAAGGGTAAAAGCAAGGGTAAGGGTAAGGGTAAGGGTAAGGGTAAGGGTAAGGGTAAGGGTAAGGGTAAGGGTAAGCTTAAGGGTAAAAGCAAGGGTAAGGGTAAGGGTAAGGGTAAGGGTAAGGGTAAGGGTAAGGGTAAGGGTAAGGGTGAGGGTAAAGGTAAGGGTAAGCCTAAGGGTAAAAGCAAGGGTAAGGGTAAGGGTAAGGGTAAGGGTAAGGGTAAGGGTAAGGGTAAGGGTAAGGGTAAGGGTAAGGGTAAGGGTAAGCTTAAGGGTAAAAGCAAGGGTAAGGGTAAGGGTAAGGGTAAGGGTGAGGGTAAGGGTAAGGGTAAGCTTAAGGGTAAAAGCAAGGGTAAGGGTAAGGGTAAGGGTAAGGGTAAGGGTAAGGGTAAGGGTAAGGGTAAGGGTAAGCTTTAGGGTAAAAGCAAGGGTAAGGGTAAGGGTAAGGGTAAGGGTAAGGGTAAGGGTAAGGGTAAGCTTAAGGGTAAAAGCAAGGGTAAGGGTAAGGGTAAGGGTAAGGGTAAGGGTAAGGGTAAGGGTAAGGGTAAAGGTAAGGGTAAGCCTAAGGGTAAATGCAAGGGTAAGGGTAAGGGTAAGTGTAAGGGTAAGGGTAAGGGTAAGGGTAAGGGTAAGGGTAAGCTTAAGGGTAAAAGCAAGGGTAAGGGTAAGGGTAAGGGTAAGGGTAAGGGTAAGCTTAAGGGTAAAAGCAAGGGTAAGGGTAAGGGTAAGGGTAAGGGTAAGGGTAAGCTTAAGGGTAAAAGCAAGGGTAAGGGTAAGGGTAAGGGTAAGGGTAAGGGTAAGGGTAAGCTTAAGGGTAAAAGCAAGGGTAAGGGTAAGGGTAAGGGTAAGGGTAAAGGTAAGGGTAAGCCTAAGGGTAAAAGCAAGGGTAAGGGTAAGGGTAAGGGTAAAGGTAAGGGTAAGGGTAAGGGTAAGGGTAAGGGTAAGGGAAAGGGTAAGGGTAAGGGTAAGGGTAAGTGTAAGGGTGAGGGTAAGGATAAGGGTAAGGGTAAGCTTAAGGGTAAAAGCAAGGGTAAGGGTAAGGGTAAGGGTAAGCCTTACCCTTACCCTTACCCTTACCCTTGCTTTTACCCTTAAGCTTACCCTTACCCTTACCCTTACACTTAGCCTTACCCTAACCCTTACCCTTGCTTTTACCCTTAGGCTTACCCTTACCCTTACCCTCACCCTTACCCTTACCCTTGCTTTTACCCTTAAGCTTACCCTTACCCTTACCCTTACCCTTACCCTTACCCTTACCCTTACCCTTACCCTTACCCTTACCCTTACCCTTACCCTTGCTTTTACCCTTAGGCTTACCCTTACCTTTATTATTATTATTATTATTATTATTATACATCAGACAAGAGTTTTCTCAACTCATATACAAATTTCAAATGAAAAACTACAGAGTGTGGAACTAATGTTAATAAAGAATTCAAAACAAAATAAACTAGTAAAAAAAAATCACCAAAAACACAAACCCGGCCATCAACACACACCGGTTCGCCACCAAGAGTCCAAATTGTTCTTGAAGGAGTTGACACTAGAGGCGCCAACAATCGTATCCGGAAGACTGTTCCAATTATGGAATATCCTATTGGTGATGAAAGATTGGCGTGGGGTACATTTGAATCTTTCCCGTGTCAACTTGAATCTGTGCCCTCTAAGTTGGCTGGTAGTAGCAAGGTCAAACATATCACCCATGTCGATCCCAAATCTCTGAGTCAAAGCTCGAAAGGCAACGATCAAGTCACCACGATCCCTTCGAGTCTGAACGGGGGTAAGATTAAAAAGTGCCAAGCGTTGTTCGTATGTTGGTCGCACTCTTCCATATGGTATCCTAGTGGCGCGTCTTTGTATGGACTCCAATAAATCTCGCTGCCATACCAGATTCGGACACCAGACAGGGCCCGCATATTCCAAAATGGGTCTTACATGGGTCTTGTAAAGTTCAGAACATACAGAGGGGTCACAAAAACGAAAGGTGTGTTCAAGCAACCCAAGCATTCTTCTGGCCCTAGAAGAAACATACAGAATATGCTCCGACCATGAGAGGTCCTCTGTAACCACAACACCTAAATCCAGTTGACTCCTTGTAGTGGTGAGGGGGATGCCATCAATATGGTAAGTTGTTCTTGGATTATTTTTTCCTAAGTGAAGAACCTTACACTTCGATAAATTGAGCTCAATCAACCAGTCGCAGCACCAAGAGAACAAAGTAGTCAAATCCTCCTGGAGCGAAAAAGCGTTGGTATGGGCATAGTTGTAGAGCTTAGCATCGTCAGCGAATAAGGATACCTCAGAATTGAGGAGCGCAGGCAGATCGGATATGTATACCAGAAATAGCAGCGGACCCAGAACTGATCCCTGGGGAACTCCGCTAGTGACATTAATAGTTCGAGATCTTTTCTCACCAGTGCCAACGAAGAATTTTCTACCACTCAAATAACTTTGGATCCACTCAAGCAATCCACCCCGCACTCCGAAATGCTCCAGCTTGTACAGAAGCCGGCGAATGGGTACTCTATCGAACGCCTTGGCAAAGTCAAGATATACGACATCTATTGGTAAATTTTTATCTAATGCTTAAGTCCAGTCATTCAAGCACTTGAGAAGGCAGGTTATCGTTGAACGCCCAGGAATAAAACCGTGCTGTTGTTTCGGCAATATTTTATTGGTTAGGAGAAATTCTAATAGTTGATCGAAGATAATTTTCTCCATAACCTTAACAACGGATGAAGTCAGAGAAATTGGGCGATAATTCCGGGCATCAAGTTTATCACCCTTCTTGTATACCGGAGTAACACGTGCAGAAAGCCAATCCATCGTAATGATTTTGTTGAGAACGATTTTTCCATAAGGATGGACAATGGATAAGCAAGAGTTGTGCTGCATCGCTTCAGAATTACTGGGCTCAGGTTGTCTACTCCAGGAGATGAAAAGGTCTTGAGATTACTGAGATACTTAGCAACAGTCTCCTCAGGAAAAGTAACAAAATCCATGCTCTGCTGACATTTAGGCGAAAGAATATCGGGAAACGGTCCTATAGGTTCAGACGAGAAGGACTCACAAAATACGCTGGCGAAGCATTCATATACATCCACCAAGTTTTGACACAACTCTCCCTCCGAGGTACGTACTTCAGGAATGCCAACCTTCGTGTTCAATGTAGAACGAATATATTTATGGAATTTCTTCTTGTTAGCGCTCGAGCAAATATTCTTTTCGAACTTGACTTTTGCCGCAGTAATTGCTGCAGAAACAACCTTGGAATAATTTTGATGGCATCGATAGTCATGATCACTGCGACTTCTTTTGTATCTCTGCCACAAACCTCTTTTCCTTCTGAGCATCCTGTAAGCTTTTTCGTTAATCCAAGGTTTAGCTGGATGACACCTGACAGTTCTAAATGAGGTGCACTCTTCAACGGACTGATTAACCAAGGATAGAAAACGCTGCCACGCGCTCTCGACATCATCTCTGCGAAGTATGTCTGTCCAATCAAGTTGATCGAATCTGATATTTAGCGCATCATAATCAATAATCTTCACTTCCCTGAAGCGGCATCTTTGTGGTTCATTAACTGTCATCTGGATACATCCTTTGATAACCTCATGATCAGATTTCCCAATTGGGGGCATGTGCTCTATGTCGCAAACGAGGTCGGGATCATCCACTAAGATCAGATCTAGAGGGCGAGGGGTCTGGCCCTGGCGGTATCGTGTTGGACGGTCAATAAGTTGGTGCAAGTGAGAATTGTGAAGCATGGTGACAAAAGCATATGACGGTGAGCTTTCAGAGGGTAAACTAGTCAGCGGCCAATCAAGATCAGGAAAGTTGAAGTCTCCGGCTACGAAAATGTTCCTCCCAGATTCAGTCAGTGAAATGATGTGGTCGTACAACAATTGAATTGAAGGGTAGGATCTTGGTCGGTAGACGCATCCGATAGTAATTGAGCATGTGTTGTGGCACAGATTTATAAAAATATTGTCGATACCCGGTGTGAGCAGAGAATACGATGTGATGCTAAAAAAACCGACCAACTCATTCACAATGTAAACAGCGACACCGCAGTGACCCGGAGTGATGCTGCTATCACATCGATATACGGTAAAGCCAGGTATATTTATACACGAATTAGGGAGGGTACTATTTAGCCAAGTTTCGGTAACAAGAATGAAGGATGGTTTCTCCATATCAGCGAGTGCCAAGAGTTCCTGAAGTTTATTGTTTATCGAATTGGCATTGGTGTACAGAAATTTCCACTCGACGAGATTGTTCACTTTTTTGACATTGGTGTATGATTAGAAGTCGTCGGAACAATACATGGAGAGCCTTTAACGTATTTAATTGTCAGATTTTTTTCACCAGAAGAGGTCCTTAGTTTAAGCTCTTTTCGGAGGAGATCAAGATGAGCCAATTGAGCCGGGGTTTTGTCATCCGATATAGTAATATTCTTGTATTCAACATTGCCTCTCAGGATATTCTTATTGCGAAGGAGCTGTGTCGCGGTATCAGGATTGTTGAACGTCAATTTTAAGGGTCTTCGAGCCCGATGTCCCCCCCGGCCAACACGTTGCAATCTAATCAGTTGATTGTAGGAGGATGGAACAATATGATCAATGATATTTCTTATTTGGTTGATGTCATGTGATGAATCAGAGCTTCCTGAAGCGTCAATAACCTCAGGGACACCTCTAATGAGCACATTGTAAGATCTCCGCACTCTTTCAACCGTCTCGTCTGAATCAACAGATTTTAAGTTGTTTGCAGCCTCAGATGGAGTCGTTTCAAAGACATCCATCCTGCTTCCCAGCTCAGCCACTTGAGATGACAAAGTTTCGCTAACTTCCTTCATAGAGACCAACTCGGTCCCCAGAGAACTGATCGTAGATTCATGCTTTGTTAGAACTGCTTTATGTTCATCTAATGTGCTCTGGCAGCGAGCAATCTGATCCGAAAGGTCATCCTGCTTAACTCGTATTGCCGACACATCTGCTGCAATCGAAGAGATTTTCTTCATTAATCGTTCAAACTCCACCATAGTGATCTGCTGTGATGTAGTCGACGTGGAAGTGCCTGAAGAAGAGCCAGAACGAGCGGAACGAGCATTCAAGGAGCATGGGGGACACTTCCACGAAATGGATTTCTCAGAGAGGTATTGCAGATCAACCTCATTCAAGCTTACACATCTTGAATGAAAAACATTGGAACATGAATCGCAAGTGACGAAAAGCTGAGACGTACTGATCTTAGATGAACAACTCCCGCAGCGGTTAGACATCGTAACAAAATTAGGTTGTTCTCTACTGTAAGTTGCAAAGTGAGTGAAAGAAATGGATTAAGCATACAGGGTCACACGCTTCACTCCCATGGGCCGATATGGGAGACTTATTTTTCAACAGATCACAAAGGAAGGCCACGGAGCGAAGGATAATGGATGAACGAGGGAAAGAATTTTAAAACAATTAAGGACACTAAGGATTGAAGCTTGCCGATAAAAATGTTTATCACGCTTAAAACCCCTGTTCCGAAAAAGTGATAGGACCAGTTGTTCGATACCGTTGCTGATAAAGGGGATTCCGACCACACATGTGGAATTCGGATACCAGTGTTTACAATCGGGAGAGGTGTTTTCCGATATTAAAATAGAACAAAATTCTTGTTAATATACTGATTAGTACAGAAAGAATTTAACCCTCAACGGAACCCTACCTTATACAGAAATTGGTATGGAAAATGATGAACGAACACCAATCAATCGTGCACAAAGAATAAATTAATCACAGCGAAAGATAACGTATGTTTCACCTCTGCAATCGAATCAACATTCTTTACCCTTACCCTTACCCTTACCCTTACCCTTACCCTTACCCTTGCTTTTACCCTTAAGCTTACCCTTACCCTTACCCTTACCCTTACCCTAACCCTAACCCTTACCCTTACCCTTACTTTTACCCTTAAGCTTACCCTTACCCTTACCCTTACCCTTACCCTTACCCTTACCCTTACCCTTACCCTTACCCTTACCCTTACCCTTACCCTTGCTTTTACCCTTAAGCTTACCCTTACCCTTACCCTTACCCTTACCCTTAAGCTTACCCTTACCCTTACCCTTACCCTTACCCTTACCCTTACCCTTACCCTTACCCTTACCCTTGCTTTTACCCTTAAGCTTACCCTTACCCTTACCCTTACCCTTACCCTTACCCTTGCTTTTACCCTTAAGCTTACCCTTACCCTTACCCTTACCCTTACCCTTAAGCTTACCCTTACCCTTACCCTTACCCTTACCCTTACCCTTACCCTTACCCTTACCCTTACCCTTACCCTTACCCTTACCCTTACCCTTACCCTTACCCTTGCTTTTACCCTTAAGCTTACCCTTACCCTTACCCTTACCCTTACCCTTAAGCTTACCCTTACCCTTACCCTTACCCTTACCCTTACCCTTGCTTTTACCCTTAAGCTTACCCTTACCCTTACCCTTACCCTTACCCTTACCCTTAAGCTTACCCTTACCCTTACCCTTACCCTTACCCTTACCCTTACCCTTACCCTTAACCTTACCCTTTCTTTTACCCTTAAGCTTACCCTTACCCTTACCCTTACCCTTACCCTTAAGCTTACCCTTACCCTTACCCTTACCCTTACCCTTACCCTTACCCTTACCCTTACCCTTACCCTTACCCTTACCCTTACCCTTGCTTTTACCCTTAAGCTTACCCTTACCCTTACCCTTACCCTTACCCTTACCCTTGCTTTTACCCTTGAGCTTACCCTTACCCTTACCCTTCCCTTACCCTTAAGCTTACCCTTACCCTTACCCTTACCCTTACCCTTACCCTTACCCTTACCCTTACCCTTACCCTTACCCTTACCCTTGCTTTTACCCTTAAGCTTACCCTTACCCTTACCCTTACCCTTACCCTTACCCTTACCCTTACCCTTACCCTTACCCTTACCCTTACCCTTACCCTTACCCTTACCCTTACTCTTACCCTTACCCTTGCTTTTACCCTAAGGCTTACCCTTACCTTTACCCTTACCCTTACCCTTACCCTTACCCTTACCCTTACCCTTACCCTTACCCTTGCTTTTACCCTTAAGCTTACCCTTACCCTTACCCCTTCCCTTACCCTTACCCTTACCCTTGCTTTTACCTTTAAGCTTACCCTTACCCTTACCCTTACCCTTACCCTTACCCTTGCTTTTACCCTTAAGCTTACCCTTACCCTCACCCTTACCCTTACCCTTACCCTTACCCTTACCCTTACCCTTACCCTTACCCTTACCCTTTCCCTTACCCTTGCTTTTACCCTTAAGCTTACCCTTACCCTTACCCTTACCCTTACCCTTACCCTTACCCTTACCCTTACCCTTACCCTTACCCTTACCCTTACCCTTACCCTTACCCTTACCCTTGCTTTTACTCTTAAGCTTACCCTTACCCTTACCCTTACCCTTACCCTTAAGCTTACCCTTACCCTTACCCTTACCCTTACCCTTACCCTTACCCTTACCCTTAACCTTGCTTTTACCCTTAAGCTTACCCTTACCCTTACCCTTACCCTTACCCTTACCCTTGCTTTTACCCTTAAGCTTACCCTTACCCTTACCCTTACCCTTACCCTTACCCTTACCCTTACCCTTACCCTTACCCTTACCCTTACCCTTACCCTTTCCCTTACCCTTGCTTTTACCCTTAAGCTTACCCTTACCCTTACCCTTACCCTTACCCTTACCCTTACCCTTACCCTTACCCTTACCCTTACCCTTACCCTTACCCTTACCCTTACCCTTGCTTTTACTCTTAAGCTTACCCTTACCCTTACCCTTACCCTTACCCTTAAGCTTACCCTTACCCTTACCCTTACCCTTACCCTTACCCTTACCCTTAACCTTGCTTTTACCCTTAAGCTTACCCTTACCCTTACCCTTACCCTTACCCTTACCCTTGCTTTTACCCTTACCCTTATCCTTACCCTTAAGCTTACCCTTACCCTTACCCTTACCCTTACCCTTACCCTTACCCTTACCCTTACCCTTGCTTTTACCCTTAAGCTTACCCTTACCCTTACCCTTACCCTTACCCTTACCCTTACCCTCACCCTTGCTTTTACCCTTAAGCTTACCCTTACCCTTACCCTTACCCTTACCCTTACCCTTACCCTGACCCTTACCCTTACCCTTACCCTTACCCTTACCCTTACCCTTACCCTTACCCTTACCCTTACCCTTACCCTTACCCTTACCCTTACCCTTACCCTTACCCTTACCCTTACCCTTACCCTTACCCTTACCCTTACCCTTACCCTTACCCTTACCCTTACCCTTACCCTTACCCTTACCCTTACCCTTGCTTTTACCCTTAAGCTTACCCTTACCCTTACCCTTACCCTTACCCTTACCCTTACCCTTACCCTTACCCTTACCCTTACCCTTGCTTTTACCCTTAGGCTTACCCTTACCTTTACCCTTACCCTTACCCTTACCCTTACCCTTACCCTTACCCTTACCCTTACCCTTGCTTTTACCCTTAAGCTTACCCTTACCCTTACCCTTACCCTTACCCTTGCTTTTACCCTTAAGCTTACCCTTACCCTTACCCTTACCCTTACCCTTGCTTTTACCCTTAGGCTTACCCTTACCCTTACCCTTACCCTTACCCTTACCCTTAAGCTTACCCTTACCCTTACCCTTACCCTTACCCTTACCCTTACCCTTACCCTTACCCTTACCCTTACCCTTGCTTTTACCCTTAAGCTTACCCTTACCCTAACCCTTACACTTACCCTTACCCCTACCCTTACCCTTACCCTTACCCTTACCCTAACCCTTACCCTTACCCTTGCTTTTACCCTTAGGCTTACCCTTACCTTTACCCTTACACTTACCCTTACCCTTAAGCTTACCCTTACCCTTACCCTTACCCTTACCCTTACCCTTACCCTTACCCTTACCCTTACCCTTACCCTTGCTTTTACCCTTAAGCTTACCCTTACCCTTACCCTTACACTTACCCTTACCCTTACCCTTACCCTTACCCTTACCCTTACCCTTACCCTTACCCTTACCCTTACCCTAACCCTTACCCTTACCCTTGCTTTTACACTTAGGCTTACCCTTACCTTTACCCTTACCCTTACCCTTACCCTTACCCTTACCCTTACCCTTACCCTTGCTTTTACCCTTAAGCTTACCCTTACCCTTACCCTTACCCTTACCCTTACCCTTACCCTTGCTTTTACCCTTAAGCTTACCCTTACCCTTACCCTTACCCTTACCCTCACCCTTACCCTTACCCTTACCCTTGCTTTTACCCTTAAGCTTACCCTTACCCTTACCCTTACCCTTACCCTTACCCTTACCCTTACCCTTACCCTTACCCTTACCCTTACCCTTACCCTTACCCTTGCTTTTACCCTTAAGCTTACCCTTACCCTTACCCTTACCCTTACCCTTACCCTTACCCTTACCCTTACCCTTACCCTTACCCTTACCCTTACCCTTACCCTTGCTTTTACCCTTAGGCTTACCCTTACCTTTACCCTTACCCTTACCCTTACCCTTACCCTTACCCTTACCCTTACCCTTACCCTTGCTTTAACCCTTAAGCTTACCCTTACCCTCACCCTTACCCTTACCCTTACCCTTGCTTTTACCCTTAAGCTTACCCTTACCCTTACCCTTACCCTTACCCTTACCCTTGTTTTACCCTTAGGCTTACCCTTACCCTTACCCTTACCCTTACCCTTAAGCTTACCCTTACCCTTACCCTTACCCTTACCCTTACCCTTACCCTTACCCTTGCTTTTACCCTTAAGCTTACCCTTACCCTTACCCTTACCCTTACCCTTACCCTTGCTTTTACCCTTAAGCTTACCCTTACCCTTACCCTTACCCTTACCCTTAAGCTTACCCTTACCCTTACCCTTACCCTTACCCTTACCCTTACCCTTACCCTTACCCTTACCCTTACCCTTACCCTTACCCTTGCTTTTACCCTTAAGCTTACCCTTACCCTTACCCTTACCCTTACCCTTAAGCTTACCCTTACCCTTACCCTTACCCTTACCCTTACCCTTGCTTTTACCCTTAAGCTTACCCTTACCCTTACCCTTACCCTTACCCTTACCCTTAAGCTTACCCTTACCCTTACCCTTACCCTTACCCTTACCCTTACCCTTACCCTTAACCTTACCCTTTCTTTTACCCTTAAGCTTACCCTTACCCTTACCCTTACCCTTACCCTTAAGCTTACCCTTACCCTTACCCTTACCCTTACCCTTACCCTTACCCTTACCCTTACCCTTACCCTTACCCTTACCCTTGCTTTTACCCTTAAGCTTACCCTTACCCTTACCCTTACCCTTACCCTTACCCTTGCTTTTACCCTTGAGCTTACCCTTACCCTTACCCTTCCCTTACCCTTAAGCTTACCCTTACCCTTACACTTACCCTTACCCTTACCCTTACCCTTACCCTTACCCTTACCCTTACCCTTACCCTTGCTTTTACCCTTAAGCTTACCCTTACCCTTACCCTTACCCTTACCCTTACCCTTACCCTTACCCTTACCCTTACCCTTACCCTTACCCTTACCCTTACCCTTACCCTTACCCTTACCCTTACCCTTACCCTTGCTTTTACCCTAAGGCTTACCCTTACCTTTACCCTTACCCTTACCCTTACCCTTACCCTTACCCTTACCCTTACCCTTACCCTTGCTTTTACCCTTAAGCTTACCCTTACCCTTACCCTTTCCCTTACCCTTACCCTTACCCTTGCTTTTACCTTTAAGCTTACCCTTACCCTTACCCTTACCCTTACCCTTACCCTTACCCTTGCTTTTACCCTTAGGCTTACCCTTACCCTTACCCTTACCCTTACCCTTGCTTTTACCCTTAAGCTTACCCTTACCCTTACCCTTACCCTTACCCTTACCCTTACCCTTACCCTTACCCTTACCCTTACCCTTACCCTTACCCTTACCCTTACCATTACCCTTACCCTTACCTTTACCCTTACCCTTACCCTTACCCTTACCCTTACCCTTAACCTTACCCTTACCCTTACCCTTACCCTTACCCTTACCCTTACCCTTACCCTTACCCTTACCCTTACCCTTACCCTTACCCTTACCCTTACCCTTACCCTTACCCTTACCCTTACCCTTACCCTTACCCTTACCCTTACCCTTGCTTTTACCCTTAAGCTTACCCTTACCCTTACCCTTACCCTTACCCTTACCCTTACCCTTACCCTTACCCTTACCCTTACCCTTACCCTTGCTTTTACCCTTAGGCTTACCCTTACCTTTACCCTTACCCTTACCCTTACCCTTACCCTTACCCTTACCCTTACCCTTACCCTTACCCTTGCTTTTACCCTTAAGCTTACCCTTACCTTTACCCTTACCCTTACCCTTGCTTTTACCCTTAAGCTTACCCTTACCCTTACCCTTACCCTTACCCTTGCTTTTACCCTTAGGCTTACCCTTACCCTTACCCTTACCCTTACCCTTACCCTTAAGCTTACCCTTACCCTTACCCTTACCCTTACCCTTACCCTTACCCTTACCCTTACCCTTACCCTTACCCTTGCTTTTACCCTTAAGCTTACCCTTACCCTAACCCTTACACTTACCCTTACCCTTACCCTTACCCTTACCCTTACCCTTACCCTAACCCTTACCCTTACCCTTGCTTTTACCCTTAGGCTTACCCTTACCTTTACCCTTACACTTACCCTTACCCTTAAGCTTACCCTTACCCTTACCCTTACCCTTACCCTTACCCTTGCTTTTACCCTTAAGCTTACCCTTACCCTTACCCTTACACTTACCCTTACCCTTACCCTTACCCTTACCCTTACCCTTACCCTTACCCTTACCCTTACCCTTACCCTAACCCTTACCCTTACCCTTGCTTTTACACTTAGGCTTACCCTTACCTTTACCCTTACCCTTACCCTTACCCTTACCCTTAACCTTACCCTTACCCTTGCTTTTACCCTTAAGCTTACCCTTACCCTTACCCTTACCCTTACCCTTACCCTTACCCTTGCTTTTACCCTTAAGCTTACCCTTACCCTTACCCTTACCCTTACCCTCACCCTTACCCTTACCCTTACCCTTGCTTTTACCCTTAAGCTTACCCTTACCCTTACCCTTACCCTTACCCTTACCCTTACCCTTACCCTTACCCTTACCCTTACCCTTACCCTTACCCTTACCCTTACCCTTACCCTTACCCTTACCCTTGCTTTTACCCTTAAGCTTACCCTTACCCTTACCCTTACCCTTACCCTTACCCTTACCCTTACCCTTACCCTTACCCTTACCCTTACCCTTACCCTTACCCTTACCCTTACCCTTACCCTTACCCTTACCCTTGCTTTTAGCCTTAGGCTTACCCTTACCTTTACCCTTACCCTTACCCTTACCCTTACCCTTACCCTTACCCTTACCCTTGCTTTAACCCTTAAGCTTACCCTTACCCTCACCCTTACCCTTACCCTTACCCTTGCTTTTACCCTTAAGCTTACCCTTACCCTTACCCTTACCCTTACCCTTACCCTTGTTTTACCCTTAGGCTTACCCTTACCCTTACCCTTACCCTTACCCTTGCTTTTACCCTTAAGCTTACCCTTACCCTTACCCTTACCCTTACCCTTACCCTTACCCTTACCCTTACCCTTACCCTTACCCTTACCCTTACCTTTACCCCTACCCTTGCTTTTACCCTAAGGCTTACCCTAACCTTTACCCTTACCCTTACCCTTACCCTTACCCTTACCCTTACCCTTACCCTTACCCTTACCCTTACCCTTACCCTTACCCTTACCCTTACTTTTACCCTTAAGCTTACCCTTACCCTTACCCTTACCCTTACCCTTACCCTTACCCTTGCTTTTACCCTTAAGCTTACCCTTACCCTTACCCTTACCCTCACCCTTACCCTTACCCTTACCCTTGCTTATACCCTTAAGCTTACCCTTACCCTTACCCTTACCCTTACCCTTACCCTTACCCTTACCCTTGCTTTTACCCTTAGGCTTACCCTTACCTGTACCCTTACCCTTACCCTTACCCTTACCCTTGCTTTTACCCTCAAGCTTACCCTTACCCTTACCCTTACCCTTACCCTAACCCTTACCCTTGCTTTTACCCTTAAGCTTACCCTTACCCTTACCCTTACCCTTACCCTTACCCTTACCCTTACCCTTACCCTTACCCTTACCCTTACCCTTACCCTTACCCTTACCCTTGCTTTTACCCTTAAGCTTACCCTTACCCTTACCCTTACCCTTACCCTTACCCTTACCCTTACCCTTACCCTTACCCTTGCTTTTACCCTTAAGCTTACCCTTACGCTTACCCTTACCCTTACCCTTACCCTTACCCTTACCCTTACCCTTACCCTTACCCTTACCCTTACCCTTACCCTTGCTTTTACCCTAAGGCTTACGCTAACCTTTACCCTTACCCTTACCCTTACCCTTGCTTTTACCCTTAAGCTTACACTTACCCTTACCCTTACCCTTACCCTTACCCTTACCCTTGCTTTTACCCTTAAGCTTACCCTTACCCTTACCCTTACCCTTACCCTTACCCTTACCCTTACCCTTACCCTTACCCTAACCCTTACCCTTACCCTTGCTTTTACCCTTACCCTTACCCTTGCTTTTACCCTTAGGCTTACCCTTACCCTTACCCTTACCCTTACCCTTACCCTTACCCTTACCCTTGCTTTTACCCTTAAGCTTACCCTTACCCTTACCCTTACCCTTACCCTTACCCTTACCCTTACCCTTACCCTTACCCTTACCCTTGCTTTTACCCTTAGGCTTACCCTTACCTTTACCCTTACCCTTACCCTTACCCTTACCCTTGCTTTTACCCTCAAGCTTACCCTTACCCTTACCCTTACCCTTACCCTAACCCTTACCCTTGCTTTTACCCTTAAGCTTACCCTTACCCTTACCCTTACCCTTACCCTTACCCTTACCCTTACCCTTACCCTTACCCTTACCCTTACCCTTACCCTTACCCTTACCCTTGCTTTTACCCTTAAGCTTACCCTTACCCTTACCCTTACCCTTACCCTTACCCTTACCCTTACCCTTACCCTTACCCTTACCCTTGCTTTTACCCTTAAGCTCACCCTTACCCTTACCCTTACCCTTACCCTTACCCTTACCCTTACCCTTACCCTTACCCTTACCCTTGCTTTTACCCTAAGGCTTACGCTTACCTTTACCCTTACCCTTACCCTTACCCTTGCTTTTACCCTTAAGCTTACACTTACCCTTACCCTTACCCTTACCCTTACCCTTACCCTTGCTTTTACCCTTAAGGTTACCCTTACCCTTACTCTTACCCTTACCCTTACCCTTACCCTTACCCTTACCCTTACCCTAACCCTTACCCTTACCCTTGCTTTTACCCTTACCCTTACCCTTGCTTTTCCCCTTAGGCTTACCCTTACCCTTACCCTTACCCTTACCCTTACCCTTACCCTTACCCTTGCTTTTACCCTTAAGCTTACCCTTACCCTCACCCTTACCCTTACCCTTACCCTTACCCTTACCCTTACCCTTACCCTTACCCTTACCCTTACCCTTACCCTTACCCTTGCTTTTACCCTTAAGCTTACCCTTACCCTTACCCTTACCCTTACCCTTACCCTTACCCTTACCCTTACCCTTACCCTTACCCTTACCCTTACCCTTGCTTTTACCCTTAAGCTTACCCTTACCCTTACCCTTACCCTTACCCTTACCCTTACCCTTACCCTTACCCTTACCCTTACCCTTACCCTTACCCTTACCCTTACCCTTGCTTTTACCCTTAAGCTTACCCTTACCCTTACCCTTACCCTTACCCTTACCCTTACCCTTACCCTTACCCTTACCCTTACCCTTACCCATACCCTTGCTTTTACCCTTAGGCTTACCCTTACCTTTACCCTTACCCTTACCCTTACCCTTACCCTTACCCTTACCCTTACCCTTACCCTTGCTTTTACCCTTAAGCTTACCCTTACCCTTACCCTTACCCTTACCCTTGCTTTTACCCTTAAGCTTACCCTTACCCTTACCCTTACCCTTACCCTTACCCTTGCTTTTACCCTTAGGCTTACCCTTACCCTTACCCTTACCCTTACCCTTACCCTTACCCTTACCCTTACCCTTACCCTTACCCTTACCCTTACCCTTACCCTTACCCTCACCCTTGCTTTTACCCTTAAGCTTACCCTTACCCTTACCCTTACCCTTACCCTTACCCTTACCCTTACCCTTACCCTTACCCTTACCCTTACCCTTACCCTTACCCTTACCCTTACCCTTACCCTTACCCTTGCTTTTACCCTTAGGCTTACCCTTACCCTTACCCTTACCCTTACCCTTACCCTTACCCTTACCCTTACCCTTAAGCTTACCCTTACCCTTACCCTTACCCTTACCCTTGCTTTTACCCTTAAGCTTACCCTTACCCTTACCCTTACCCTTACCCTTACCCTTACCCTTACCCTTACCCTTACCCTTACCCTTGCTTTTACCCTTAAGCTTACCCTTACCCTTACCCTTACCCTTACCCTTACCCTTACCCTTACCCTTACCCTTACCCTTGCTTTTACCCTTAAGCTTACCCTTACCCTTACCCTTACCCTTACCCTTACCCTTACCCTTACCCTTACCCTTACCCTTACCCTTACCCTTACCCTTACCCTTACCCTTGCTTTTACCCTTAGGCTTACCCTTACCTTTACCCTTACCCTTACCCTTACCCATACCCTTACCCTTACCTTTGCTTTTACCCTTAAGCTTACCCTTACCCTTACCCTTACCCTTACCCTTACCCTTACCCTTGCTTTTACCCTTAAGCTTACCCTTACCCTTACCCTTACCCCTACCCTTGCTTTTACCCTTAGGCTTACCCTTACCCTTACCCTTACCCTTACCCTTGCTTTTACCCTTAAGCTTACCCTTACACTTACCCTTACCCTTACCCTTACCCTTACCCTTACCCTTACCCTTACCCTTACCCTTACCCTTACCCTTACCCTTGCTTTTACCCTTAGGCTTACCCTTACCTTTACCCTTACCCTTACCCTTACCCTTACCCTTACCCTTACCCTTACCCTTACCCTTACCCTTACCCTTACCCTTACCCTTACCCTTACCCTTACCCTTACCCTTACCCTTGCTTTTACCCTTAAGCTTACCCTTACCCTTACCCTTACCCTTACCCTTACCCTTACCCTTACCCTTGCTTTTACCCTTAAGCTTACCCTTACCCTTACCCTTACCCTTACCCTTACCCTTACCCTCACCCTTACCCTTACCCTTACCCTTACCCTTGCTTATACCCTTAAGCTTACCCTTACCCTTACCCTTACCCTTACCCTTACCCTTACCCTTACCCTTACCCTTACCCTTACCCTTACCCTTGCTTTTACCCTTAGGCTTACATTTACCTTTACCCTTACCCTTACCCTTACCCTTACCCTTACCCTTACCCTTACCCTTACCCTTACCCTTACCCTTACCCTTACCCTTACCCTTACCCTTACCCTTACCCTTACCCTTACCCTTGCTTTTACCCTTAAGCTTACCCTTACCCTTACCCTTACCCTTACCCTTACCCTTACCCTTACCCTTACCCTTACCCTAACCCTTACCCTTACCCTTGCTTTTACCCTTACCCTTACCCTTGCTTTTACCCTTAGGCTTACCCTTACCCTTACCCTTACCCTTACCCTTACCCTTACCCTTGCTTTTACTCTTAAGCTTACCCTTACCCTCACCCTTACCCTTACCCGTACCCTTACCCTTACCCTTACCCTTACCCTTACCCTTACCCTTACCCTTACCCTTACCCTTACCCTTACCCTTGCTTTTACCCTTAAGCTTACCCTTACCCTTACCCTTACCCTTACCCTTACCCTTACCCTTACCCTTACCCTTACCCTTACCCTTACCCTTACCCTTACCCTTACCCTTACCCTTGCTTTTACCCTTAAGCTTACCCTTACCCTTACCCTTACCCTTACCCTTACCCTTACCCTTACCCTTACCCTTACCCTTACCCTTACCCTTACCCTTGCTTTTACCCTTAAGCTTACCCTTACCCTTACCCTTACCCTTACCCTTACCCTTACCCTTACCCTTACCCTTACCCTTACCCTTACCCTTACCCATACCCTTGCTTTTACCCTTAGGCTTACCCTTACCTTTACCCTTACCCTTACCCTTACCCTTACCCTTACCCTTACCCTTACCCTTACCCTTGCTTTTACCCTTAAGCTTACCCTTACCCTTACCCTTACCCTTACCCTTACCCTTACCCTTGCTTTTACCCTTAAGCTTACCCTTACCCTTACCCTTACCCTTACCCTTACCCTTGCTTTTACCCTTAGGCTTACCCTTACCCTTACCCTTACCCTTACCCTTACCCTTACCCTTACCCTTACCCTTACCCTTACCCTTACCCTTACCCTTACCCTTACCCTTACCCTCACCCTTGCTTTTACCCTTAAGCTTACCCTTACCCTTACCCTTACCCTTACCCTTACCCTTACCCTTACCCTTACCCTTACCCTTACCCTTACCCTTACCCTTACCCTTACCCTTACCCTTACCCTTACCCTTACCCTTACCCTTGCTTTTACCCTTAGGCTTACCCTTACCTTTACCCTCACCCTTGCCCTTACCCTTACCCTTACCCTTACCCTTACCCTTACCCTTACCCTTGCTTTTACCCTTAAGCTTACCCTTACCCTTACCCTTACCCTTACCCTTGCTTTTACCCTTAAGCTTACCCTTACCCTTACCCTTACCCTTATCCTTACCCTTACCCTTACCCTTACCCTTACCCTTACCCTTGCTTTTACCCTTAAGCTTACCCTTACCCTTACCCTTACCCTTACCCTTACCCTTACCCTTACCCTTACCCTTACCCTTACCCTTACCCTTACCCTTACCCTTACCCTTGCTTTTACCCTTAAGCTTACCCTTACCCTTACCCTTACCCTTACCCTTACCCTTACCCTTACCCTTACCCTTACCCTTACCCTTACCCTTACCCTTACCCTTACCCTTACCCTTGCTTTTACCCTTAGGCTTACCCTTACCTTTACCCTCACCCTTACCCTTACCCATACCCTTACCCTCACCTTTGCTTTTACCCCTAAGCTTACCCTTACCCTAACCCTTACCCTTACCCTTACCCTTACCCTTGCTTTTACCCTTAAGCTTACCCTTACCCTTACCCTTACCCTTACCCTTGCTTTTACCCTTAGGCTTACCCTTACCCTTACCCCTACCCTTACCCTTGCTTTTACCCTTAAGCTTACCCTTACACTTACCCTTACCCTTACCCTTACCCTTACCCTTACCCTTACCCTTACCCTTACCCTTACCCTTACCCTTACCCTTGCTTTTACCCTTAGGCTCACCCTTACCTTTACCCTTACCCTTACCCTTACCCTTACCCTTACCCTTACCTTACCCTTACCCTTACCCTTACCCTTACCTTACCCTTACCCTTACCCTTACCCTTACCCTTACCCTTACCCTTACCCTTACCCTTACCCTTACCCTTGCTTTTACCCTTAAGCTTACCCTTACCCTTACCCTTACCCTTACCCTTACCCTTACCCTTGCTTTTACCCTTAAGCTTACCCTTACCCTTACCCTTACCCTTACCCTTACCCTTACCCTCACCCTTACCCTTACCCTTACCCTTACCCTTGCTTATACCCTTAAGCTTACCCTTACCCTTACCCTTACCCTTACCCTTACCCTTACCCTTACCCTTACCCTTACCCTTACCCTTACCCTTACCCTTACCCTTACCCTTGCTTTTACCCTTAGGCTTACCCTTACCTTTACCCTTACCCTTACCCTTACCCTTACCCTTACCCTTACCCTTACCCTTACCCTTACCCTTACCCTTACCCTTACCCTTACCCTTACCCTTACCCTTGCTTTTACCCTTAAGCTTACCCTTACCCTTACCCTTACCCTTACCCTTACCCTAACCCTTAACCTTGCTTTTACCCTTTAGCTTACCCTTACCCTTACCCTTACCCTTACCCTTACCCTTACCCTTACCCTTACCCTTACCCTTACCCTTACCCTTACCCTTACCCTTACCCTTACCCTTACCCTTACCCTTACCCTTACCCTTACCCTTACCCTTACCCTTGCTTTTACCCTTAGGCTTACCCTTACCTTTACCCTTACCCTTACCCTTACCCTTACCCTTACCCTTACCCTTACCCTTACCCTTGCTTTTACCCTTAAGCTTACCCTTACCCTTACCCTTACCCTTACCCTTACCTTTACCCTTGCTTTTACCCTTAAGCTTACCCTTACCCTTACCCTTACCCTTACCCTTAACGTTGCTTTTACCCTTAAGCTTACCCTTACCCTTACCCTTACCCTTACCCTTACCTTTACCCTTGCTTTTACCCTTAAGCTTACCCTTACCCTTACCCTTACCCTTACCCTTACCCTTGCTTTTACCCTTAGGCTTACCCTTACCCTTACCCTTACCCTTACCCTTGCTTTTACCCTTAAGCTTACCCTTACCCTTACCCTTACTCTTACCCTTACCCTTACCCTTACCCTTACCCTTACCCTTACCCTTACCCTTACCCTTACCCTTACCCTTGCTTTTACCCTTAGGCTTACCCTTACCTTTACCCTTACCCTAACCCTTACCCTTACCCTTACCCTTACCCTTACCCTTGCTTTTACCCTTAAGCTTACCCTTACCCTTACCCTTACGCTTACCCTTACCCTTACCCTTACCCTTGCTTTTACCCATAAGCTTACCCTTACCCTTACCCTTACCCTTACCCTTACCCTTACCCTTACCCTTACCCTTACCCTTACCCTTACCCTTACCCTTACCCTTACCCTTACCCTTACCCTTACCCTTACCCTTACCCTTGCTTTTACCCTTAAGCTTACCCTTACCCTTACCCTTACCCTTACCCTTACCCTTACCCTAACCCTTACCCTTGCTTTTACCCTTAAGCTTACCCTTACCCTTACCCTTACCCTTACCTTTACCCTTACCCTTACCCTTACCCTTACCCTTACCCTTACCCTTACCCTTACATTTAACCTTACCCTTACCCTTACCCTTGCTTTTACCCTTAAGCTTACCCTTACCCTTACCCTTACCCTTACCCTTACCCTTACTTTTACCCTTACCCTTACCCTTGCTTTTACCCTTAAGCTTACCCTTACCCTTACCCTTACCCTTACCCTTACCCTTACCCTTACCCTTACCCTTACCCTTACCCTTACCCTTACCCTTGCTTTTACCCTTAGGCTTACCCTTACCTTTACCCTTACCCTTACCCTTACCCTTACCCTTACCCTTACCCTTACCCTTACCCTTGCTTTCACCCTTAAGCTTACCCTTACCCTTACCCTTACCCTTACCCTTACCCTTACCCTTACCCTTGCTTTTACCCTTAAGCTTACCCTTACCCTTACCCTTACCCTTACCCTTACCCTTGCTTTTACCCTTAGGCTTACCCTAACCCTTACCCTTACCCTTACCCTTGCTTTTACCCTTAAGCTTACCCTTACCCTTACCCTTACTCTTACCCTTACCCTTACCCTTACCCTTACCCTTACCCTTACCCTTACCCTTACCCTTACCCTTACCCTTACCCTTACCCTTACACTTACCCTTACCCTTGCTTTTACCCTTAGGCTTACCCTTACCTTTACCCTTACCCCAACCCTTACCCTTACCCTTACCCTTACCCTTACCCTTGCTTTTACCCTTAAGCTTACCCTTACCCTTACCCTTACCCTTACCCTTACCCTTACCCTTACCCTTGCTTTTACCCTTAAGCTTACCCTTACCCTTACCCTTACCCTTACCCTTACCCTTACCCTTACCCTTACCCTTACCCTTACCCTTACCCTTGCTTTTACCCTTAAGCTTACCCTTCCCCTTACCCTTACCCTTACCCTTACCCTTACCTTACCCTTACCCTTACCCTTATCCTTGCTTTTACCCTTAGGCTTACCCTTACCTTTACCCTTACCCTTACCCTTACCCTTACCCTTACCCTTGCTTTTACCCTTAAGCTTACCCTTACCCTTACCCTTACCCTTACCCTTAAGCTTACCCTTACCCTTACCCTTACCCTTACCCTTACCCTTACCCTTACCCTTACCCTTACCCTTACCCTTACCCTTACCCTAACCCTTGCTTTTACCCTTAAGCTTACCCTTACCCTTACCCTTACCCTTACCCTTACCCTTGCTTTTACCCTTAAGCTTACCCTTACCCTTACCCTTACCCTTACCCGTAAGCTTTCCCTTACCCTTACCCTTACCCTTACCCTTACCCTTACCCTTACCCTTACCCTTACCCTTACCCTTACCCTTACCCTTACCCTTACCCTTACCCTTACCCTTGCTTTTACCCTTAAGCTTACCCTTACCCTTACCCTTACCCTCAAGCTTACCCTTACCCTTACCCTTACCCTTACCCTCACCCTTACCCTTACCCTTGCTTTTACCCTTAAGCTTACCCTTACCCTTACCCTTTCCCTTACCCTTAAGCTTACCCTTACCCTTACCCTTACCCTTACCCTTACCCTTACCCTTGCTTTTACCCTTGAGCTTACCCTTACCCTTACCCTTACCCTTACCCTTAAGCTTACCCTTACCCTTACCCTTACCCTTACCCTTACCCTTACCCTTACCCTTACCCTTACCCTTACCCTTGCTTTTACCCTTAAGCTTACCCTTACCCTTACCCTTACCCTTACCCTTGCTTTCACCCTTAAGCTTACCCTTACCCTTACCCTTACCCTAAAACTTACCCTTACCCTTACCCTTACCCTTACTCTTACCCTTACCCTTACCCTTACCCTTACCCTTACCCTTACCCTTACCCTTACCCTTGCTTTTACCCTTAAGCTTACCCTTACCCTTACCCTTGACCTTACCCTTACCCTTACCCTTACCCTTACCCTTACCCTTGCTTTTACCCTTAGGCTTACCCTTACCTTTACCCTTACCCTTACCCTTACCCTTACCCTTACCCTTACCCTTACCCTTACCTTTACCCTTACCCTTGCTTTTACCCTTAAGCTTACCCTTACCCTTACCCTTACCCTTACCCTTACCCTTACTCTTGCTTTTACCCTTAAGCTTACCCTTACCCTTACCCTTACCCTTACCCTTACCCTCGCTTTTACCCTTAGGCTTACCCTTACCCTTTCCCTTACCCTTGCTTTTACCCTTAAGCTTACCCTTACCCTTACCCTTACCCTTACCCTTACCCTTACCCTTACCCTTACCCTTACCCTTACCCTTACCCTAACCCTTACCCTTACCCTTACCCTTACCCTTACCCTTGCTTTTACCCTTAGGCTTACCCTTACCTTTACCCTTACCCTTACCCTTACCCTTACCCTTACCCTTGCTTTTACTCTTAAGCTTACCCTTACCCTTACCCTTACCCTTACCCTTACCCTTACCCTTACCCTTACCCTTACCCTTACCCTTACCCTTACCCTTACCCTTACCCTTACCCTTACCCTTACCCTTGCTTTTACCCTTAAGCTTACCCTTACCCTTACCCTTACCCTTACCCTTACCCTTACCCTTACCCTTACCCTTACCCTTACCCTTACCCTTACCCTCACCCTTGCTTTTACCCTTAAGCTTACCCTTACCCTTACCCTTACCCTTACCCTTACCCTTACCCTTGCTTTTACCCTTAAGCTTACCCTTACCCTTACCCTTACCCTTACCCTTACCCTTGCTTTTACCCTTAGGCTTACCCTTACCCTTACCCTTACCCTTACCCTTGCTTTTACCCTTAAGCTTACCCTTACCCTTACCCTTACCCTTACTCTTACCCTTACCCTTACCCTTACCCTTACCCTTGCTTTTACCCTTAGGCTTACCCTTACCTTTACCCTTACCCTTACCCTTACCCTTACCCTTACCCTTACCCTTATCCTTACCCTTACCCTTACCCTTGCTTTTACCCTTAAGCTAACCCTTACCCTTACCCTTACCCTTACCCTTACCCTTAACCTTACCCCTACCCTTGCTTTTACCCTTAAGCTCACCCTTACCCTTACCCTTACCCTTACCCTTACACTTACCCTTACCCTGACCCTTACCCTTGCTTTTACCCTTAAGCTTACCCTTACCCTTACCCTTACCCTTACCCTTACCCTTAAGCTTACCCTTACCCTTACCCTTACCCTTACCCTTACCCTTACCCTTACCCTTGCTTTTACCCTTAAGCTTACCCTTACCCTTACCCTTACCCTTACCCTTACCCTTACCCTTGCTTTTACCCTTAAGCTTACCCTTACCCTTACCCTTACCCTTACCCTTACCCTTGCTTTCACCCTTACCCTTACCCTTACCCTTACCCTTACCCTTACCCTTGCTTTTACCCTTAAGCTTACCCTTACCCTTACCCTTACCCTTACCCTAACCCTTACCCTTAACCTTACCCTTACCCTTACCCTTACCCTTACCCTTACCCTTGCTTTTACCCTTAGGCTTACCCTTACCTTTACCCTTACCATTACCCTTACCCTTACCCTTACCCTTACCCTTACCCTTACCCTTACCCTTGCTTTTACCCTTAAGCTTACCCTTACCCTTACCCTTACCCTTACCCTTACCCTTACCCTTACCCTTACCCTTACCCTTACCCTTACCCTTGCTTTTACCCTTAAGCTTACCCTTACCCTTACCCTTACCCTTACCCTTACCCTTACCCTTACCCTTACCCTTACCCTTACCCTTACCCTTACCCTTACCCTTGCTTTTACCCTTAAGCTTACCCTTACCCTTACCCTTACTCTTACCCTTACCCTTACCCTTACCCTTACCCTTACCCTTGCTTTTACCCTTAAGCTTACCCTTACCCTTACCTTTACCCTTACCCTTACCCTTACCCTTACCCTTACCCTTACCCTTACCCTTACCCTTACCCTTACCCTTACCCTTGCTTTTACCCTTAGGCTTACCCTTACCTTTAGCCTTACCCTTACCCTTACCCTCACCCTTACCCTTACCCTTAACCTTGCTTTTACCCTTAAGCTTACCCTTACCCTTACCCTTACCCTTACCCTTACCCTTACCCTTACCCTTACCCTTGCTTTTACCCTTAAGCTTACCCTTACCCTTACCCTTACCCTTACCCTTACACTTACCCTTGCTTTTACCCTTAGGCTTACCCTTACACTTACCCTTACCCTTACCCTTAAGCTTACCCTTACCCTTACCCTTACTCTTACCCTTACCCTTACCCTTACCCTTACCCTTACCCTTACCCTTACCCTTACCCTTACCCTTGCTTTTACCCTTAAGCTTACCCTTACCCTTACCCTTACCCTTACCCTTACTCTTACCCTTACCCTTACCCTTGCTTTGACCCTTAGGCTTACCCTTACCTTTACCCTTACCCTTTCCCTTACCCTTACCCTTACCCTTACCCTTACCCTTACCCTTACCCTTACCCTTGCTTTTACCCTTAAGCTTACCCTTACCCTTACCATTACCCTTACCCTTACCCTTGCTTTTACCCTTAAGCTTACCCTTACCCTTACCCTTATCCTTACCCTTACCCTTGCTTTTACCCTTAGGCTTACCCTTACCCTTACCCTTACCCTTACCCTTGCTTTTACCCTTAAGCTTACCCTTACACTTACCCTTACCCTTACCCTTACCCTTACCCTTACCTTTACCCTTACCCTTACCCTTACCCTTACCCTTACCCTTACCCTTACCCTTACCCTTACCCTTACCCTTACCCTTGCTTTTACCCTTAGGCTTAACCTTACCTTTACCCTTACCCTTACCCTTACCCTTACCCTTACCCTTACCCTTACCCTTACCCTTACCCTTACCCTTACCCTTACCCTTACCCTTACCCTTACCCTTACCCTTGCTTTTACCCTTAAGCTTACCCTTACCCTTTTCCTTACCCTTACCCTTACCCTTACCCTTACCCTTGCTTTTACCCTTAAGCTCACCCTTACCCTTACCCTTACCCTTACCCTCACCCTTACCCTTACCCTTACCCTTGCTTATACCCTTAAGCTTACCCTTACCCTTACCCTTACCCTTACCCTTACCCTTACCCTTACCCTTACCCTTACCCTTACCCTTACCCTTACCCTTACCCTTACCCTTGCTTTTACCCTTAGGCTTACCCTTACCTTTACCCTTACCCTTACCCTTACCCTTACCCTTACCCTTGCTTTTACCCTTAAGCTTACCCTTACCTTTACCCTTACCCTTACCCTAACCCTTACCCTTGCTTTTACCCTTAAGCTTACCCTTACCCTTACCCTTACCCTTACCCTTACCCTTACCCTTACCCTTACCCTTACCCTTACCCTTACCCTTGCTTTTACCCTTAAGCTTACCCTTACCCTTACCCTTACCCTTACCCTCACCCTTACCCTTACCCTTACCCTTACCCTTATCCTTACCCTTGCTTTTACCCTTAAGCTTACCCTTACCCTTACCCTTACCCTTACCCTTACCCTTACCCTTACCCTTACCCTTGCTTTTACTCTTAGGCTTACCCTTACCTTTACCCTTACCCTTACCCTTACCCTTACCCTTACCCTTACCCTTACCCTTACCCTTACCCTCACCCTTGCTTTTACCCTTAAGCTTACCCTTACCCTTACCCTTACCCTTACCCTTACCCTTGCT
Source organism: Myrrha octodecimguttata (assembly GCA_958510865.1). Classification (NCBI taxonomy): domain Eukaryota; kingdom Metazoa; phylum Arthropoda; class Insecta; order Coleoptera; family Coccinellidae; genus Myrrha; species Myrrha octodecimguttata. Next base: position 595 of record CAUEHS010000187.1, on the reverse strand, counting down.
TTTACCCTTAAGCTTACCCTTACCCTTACCCTTACCCTTACCCTTACCCTTGCTTTTACCCTTAGGCTTACCCTTACCCTTACCCTTACCCTTACCCTTGCTTTTACCCTTAAGCTTACCCTTACCCTTACCCTTACCCTTACTCTTACCCTTACCCTTACCCTTACCCTTACCCTTGCTTTTACCCTTAGGCTTACCCTTACCTTTACCCTTACCCTTACCCTTACCCTTACCCTTACCCTTACCCTTACCCTTACCCTTACCCTTACCCTTACCCTTACCCTTACCCTTGCTTTTACCCTTAAGCTAACCCTTACCCTTACCCTTACCCTTACCCTTACCCTTACCCTTAACCTTACCCTTACCCTTGCTTTTACCCTTAAGCTCACCCTTACCCTTACCCTTACCCTTACCCTTACACTTACCCTTACCCTGACCCTTACCCTTGCTTTTACCCTTAAGCTTACCCTTACCCTTACCCTTACCCTTACCCTTAAGCTTACCCTTACCCTTACCCTTACCCTTACCCTTACCCTTACCCTTACCCTTGCTTTTACCCTTAAGCTTACCCTTACCCTTACCCTTACCCTTACCC
>CAUEHS010000186.1:0-43385 GCA_958510865.1 Myrrha octodecimguttata | reverse complement strand
CCCTTACCTTTACCCTTGCTTTTACCCTTTAGCTAACCCTTACCCTTACCCTTACCCTTACCCTTGCTTTTACCCTTAAGCTTACCCTTACCCTTACCCTTACCCTTACCCTTAAGCTTACCCTTACCCTTACCCTTACCCTTACCCTTACCCTTACCCTTACCCTTACCCTTACCCTTACCCTTACCCTTACCCTTACCCTTACCCTTACCCTTACCCTTACCCTTGCTTTTACCCTTAAGCTTACCCTTACCCTTACCCTTAACCTTACCCTTACCCTTACCCTTACCCTTACCCTTACCCTTACCCTTGCTTTTACCCTTAGGCTTACCCTTACCTTTACCCTTACCCTTACCCTTACCCTTACCCTTACCCTTACCCTTACCCTGACCTTTACCCTTACCCTTGCTTTTACCCTTAAGCTTACCCTTACCCTTACCCTTACCCTTACCCTTACCCTTACCCTTACTCTTGCTTTTACCCTTAAGCTTACCCTTACCCTTACCCTTACCCTTACCCTTACCCTTGCTTTTACCCTTAGGCTTACCCTTACCCTTTCCCTTACCCTTACCCTTGCTTTTACCCTTAAGCTTACCCTTACCCTTACCCTTACCCTTACCCTTACCCTTACCCTTACCCTTACCCTTACCCTTACACTTACCCTTACCCTTACCCTAACCCTTACCCTTACCCTTACCCTTACCCTTACCCTTGCTTTTACCCTTAGGCTTACCCTTACCTTTACCCTTACCCTTACCCTTACCCTTACCCTTACCCTTGCTTTTACCCTTAAGCTTACCCTTACCCTTACCCTTACCCTTACCCTTACCCTTACCCTTACCCTTGCTTTTACCCTTAAGCTTACCCTTACCCTTACCCTTACCCTTACCCTTACCCTTACCCTTACCCTTACCCTTACCCTTACCCTCACCCTTGCTTTTACCCTTAAGCTTACCCTTACCCTTACCCTTACCCTTACCCTTACCCTTACCCTTGCTTTTACCCTTAAGCTTACACTTACCCTTACCCTTACCCTTACCCTTACCCTTGCTTTTACCCTTAGGCTTACCCTTACCCTTACCCTTACCCTTACCCTTGCTTTTACCCTTAAGCTTACCCTTACCCTTACCCTTACCCTTACCCTTACCCTTACCCTTACCCTTACCCTTACCCTTACCCTTACCCTTACCCTTACCCTTGCCCTTGCTTTTGCCCTTACCCTTACCCTTACCCTTACCCTTACCCTTACCCTTACCCTTACCCTTACCCTTGCTTTTACCCTTAGGCTTACCCTTACCTTTACCCTTACCCTTACCTTTACCCTTACCCTTACCCTTACCCTTACCCTTGCTTTTACCCTTAAGCTTACCCTTACCCTTACCCTTACCCTTACCCTTACCCTTACCCTTACCCTTACCCTTGCTTTTACCCTTAAGCTTACCCTTACCCTTACCCTTACCCTTACCCTTACCCTTGCTTTTACCCTTAGGCTTACCCTTACCCTTACCCTTACCCTTACCCTTGCTTTTACCCTTAAGCTTACCCTTACCCTTACCCTTACTCTTACCCTTACCGTTACCCTTACCCTTACCCTTACCCTTACCCTTACCCTTACCCTTACCCTTACCCTTACCCTTACCCTTGCTTTTACCCTTAGGCTTACCCTTACCTTTACCCTTACCCTAACCCTTACCCTTACCCTTACCCTTACCCTTACCCTTGCTTTTACCCTTAAGCTTACCCTTACCCTTACCCTTACCCTTACCCTTGCCCTTACCCTTACCCTAACCCTTGCTTCTACCCTTAAGCTTACCCTTACCCTTACCCTTACCCTTACCCTTACCCTTACCCTTACCCTTACCCTTACCCTTACCCTTACCCTTACCCTTACCCTTACCCTTGCTTTTACCCTTAAGCTTACCCTTACCCTTACCCTTACCCTTACCCTTACCCTTACCCTTACCCTTACCCTTACCCTTATCCTTGCTTTTACCCTTAGGCTTACCCTTACCTTTACCCTTACCCTTACCCTTACCCTTACCCTTACCCTTGCTTTTACCCTTAAGCTTACCCTTACCCTTACCCTTACCCTTACCCTTAAGCTTACCCTTACCCTTACCTTTACCCTTACCCTTACCCTCACCCTTACCCTTACCCTTACCCTTACCCTTACCCTTACCCTTGCTTTTACCCTTAAGCTTACCCTTACCCTTACCCTTACCCTTGCTTTTACCCTTAAGCTTACCCTTACCCTTACCCTTACCCTTACCCTTAAGCTTTCCCTTACCCTTACCCTTACCCTTACCCTTACCCTTACCCTTACCCTTACCCTTACCCTTACCCTTACCCTTACCCTTACCCTTACCCTTACCCTTACCCTTGCTTTTACCCTTAAGCTTACCCTTACCCTTACCCTTACCCTTACCCTTAAGCTTACCCTTACCCTTACCCTTACCCTTACCCTCACCCTTACCCTTACCCTTGCTTTTACCCTTAAGCTTACCCTTACCCTTACCCTTACCCTTACCCTTAATCTTACCCTTACCCTTACCCTTACCCTTACCCTTACCCTTACCCTTACCCTTACCCTTGCTTTTACCCTTAAGCTTACCCTTACCCTTACCCTTACCCTTACCCTTAAGCTTACCCTTACCCTTACCCTTACCCTTACCCTTACCCTTACCCTTACCCTTACCCTTACCCTTACCCTTGCTTTTACCCTTTAGCTTACCCTTACCCTTACCCTTACCCTTACCCTTGCTTTTACCCTTAAGCTTACCCTTACCCTTACCCTTACCCTTACCCTTAAGCTTACCCTTACCCTTACCCTTACCCTTACCCTTACCCTTACCCTTACCCTTACCCTTACCCTTACCCTTACCCTTACCCTTACCCTTACCCTTACCCTTACCCTTACCCTTACCCTTACCCTTGCTTTTACCCTTAAGCTTACCCTTACCCTTACCCTTAACCTTACCCTTACCCTTACCCTTACCCTTACCCTTACCCTTACCCTTACCCTTACCCTTACTCTTGCTTTTACCCTTAAGCTTACCCTTACCCTTACCCTTACCCTTACCCTTACCCTTACCCTTGCTTCTACCCTTAGGCTTACCCTTACCCTTTCCCTTACCCTTACCCTTGCTTTTACCCTTAAGCTTACCCTTACCCTTACCCTTACCCTTACCCTTACCCTTACCCTTACCCTTACCCTTACCCTTACACTTACCCTTACCCTTACCCTAACCCTTACCCTTACCCTTACCCTTACCCTTACCCTTGCTTTTACCCTTAGGCTTACCCTTACCTTTACCCTTACCCTTACCCTTACCCTTACCCTTACCCTTGCTTTTACCCTTAAGCTTACCCTTACCCTTACCCTTACCCTTACCCTTACCCTTACCCTTACCCTTACCCTTGCTTTTACCCTTAAGCTTACCCTTACCCTTACCCTTACCCTTACCCTTACCCTTACCCTTACCCTTACCCTTACCCTTACCCTCACCCTTGCTTTTACCCTTAAGCTTACCCTTACCCTTACCCTTACCCTTACCCTTACCCTTACCCTTGCTTTTACCCTTAAGCTTACACTTACCCTTACCCTTACCCTTACCCTTACCCTTGCTTTTACCCTTAGGCTTACCCTTACCCTTACCCTTACCCTTACCCTTGCTTTTACCCTTAAGCTTACCCTTACCCTTACCCTTACCCTTACCCTTACCCTTACCCTTACCCTTACCCTTACCCTTACCCTTACCCTTGCTTTTACCCTTAAGCTAAGCCTTACCCTTACCCTTACCCTTACCCTTACCCTTAACCTTACCCTTACCCTTGCCCTTGCTTTTACCCTTAAGCTAACCCTTACCCTTACCCTTACCCTTACCCTTACCCTTAACCTTACCCTTACCCTTGCTTTTACCCTTAAGCTCACCCATACCCTTACCCTTACCCTTACCCTTACACTTACCCTTACCCTGACCCTTACCCTTGCTTTTACCCTTAAGCTTACCCTTACCCTTACCCTCACCCTTACCCTTAAGCTTACCCTTACCCTTACCCTTACCCTTACCCTTACCCTTACCCTTACCCTTGCTTTTACCCTTAAGCTTACCCTTACCCTTACCCTTACCCTTACCCTTACCCTTGCTTTTACCCTTAAGCTTACCCTTACCCTTACGCTTACCCTTACCCTTAAGCTTACCCTTACCCTTACCCTTACCCTTACCCTTACCCTTACCCTTGCTTTTACCCTTAAGCTTACCCTTACCCTTACCCTTACCCTTACCCTTACCCTTACCCTTACCCTTGCTTTTACTCTTAGGCTTACCCTTACCTTTACCCTTACCCTTACCCTTACCCTTACCCTTACCCTTACCCTTACCCTTACCCTTGCTTTTACCCTTAAGCTTACCCTTACCCTTACCCTTACCCTTACCCTTACCCTTACCCTTACCCTTACCCTTACCCTTACCCTTACCCTTACCCTTACCCTTACCCTTACCCTTACCCTTGCTTTTACCCTTTAGCTTACCCTTACCCTTTCCCTTACTCTTACCCTTACCCTTACCCTTACCCTTACCCTTACCCTTGCTTTTACCCTTACCCTTACCCTTACCCTTACCCTTACCCTTGCTTTTACCCTTAGGCTTACCCTTACCTTTAGCCTTACCCTTACCCTTACCCTTACCCTTACCCTTACCCTTACCCTTGCTTTTACCCTTAAGCTTACCCTTACCCTTACCCTTACCCTTACCCTTACCCTTACCCTTACCCTTGCTTTTACCCTTAAGCTTACCCTTACCCTTACCCTTACCCTTACACTTACCCTTGCTTTTACACTTAGGCTTACCCTTACCCTTACCCTTACCCTCACCCTTAAGCTTACCCTTACCCTTACCCTTACCCTTACCCTTACCCTTACCCTTACCCTTACCCTTACCCTTACCCTTACCCTTGCTTTTACCCTTAAGCTTACCCTTACCCTTACCCTTACCCTTACCCTTACCCTTACCCTTACCCTTACCCTTACCCTTACCCTTACCCTTACCCTTGCTTTTACCCTTAAGCTAACCCTTACCCTTACCCTTACCCTTACCCTTACCCTTAACCTTACCCTTAGCCTTGCCCTTGCTTTTACCCTTAAGCTAACCCTTACCCTTACCCTTACCCTTACCCTTACCCTTAACCTTACCCTTACCCTTGCTTTTACCCTTAAGCTCACCCATACCCTTACCCTTACCCTTACCCTTACACTTACCCTTACCCTGACCCTTACCCTTGCTTTTACCCTTAAGCTTACCCTTACCCTTACCCTCACCCTTACCCTTAAGCTTACCCTTACCCTTACCCTTACCCTTACCCTTACCCTTACCCTTGCTTTTACCCTTAAGCTTACCCTTACCCTTACCCTTACCCTTACCCTAACCCTTACCCTTAACCTTACCCTTACCCTTACCCTTACCCTTACCCTTACCCTTACCCTTGCTTTTACTCTTAGGCTTACCCTTACCTTTACCCTTACCCTTACCCTTACCCTCACCCTTACCCTTACCCTTACCCTTACCCTTACCCTTGCTTTTACCCTTAAGCTTACCCTTACCCTTACCCTTACCCTTACCCTTACCCTTACCCTTACCCTTACCCTTACCCTTACCCTTACCCTTGCTTTTACCCTTTAGCTTACCCTTACCCTTACCCTTACTCTTACCCTTACCCTTACCCTTACCCTTACCCTTACCCTTGCTTTTACCCTTAAGCTTACCCTTACCCTTACCTTTACCCTTACCCTTACCCTTACCCTTACCCTTACCCTTACCCTTACCCTTACCCTTACCCTTACCCTTGCTTTTACCCTTAGGCTTACCCTTACCTTTAGCCTTACCCTTACCCTTACCCTTACCCTTACCCTTACCCTTACCCTTGCTTTTACCCTTAAGCTTACCCTTACCCTTACCCTTACCCTTACCCTTACCCTTACCCTTACCCTTGCTTTTACCCTTAAGCTTACCCTTACCCTTACCCTTACCCTTACACTTACCCTTGCTTTTACACTTAGGCTTACCCTTACCCTTACCCTTACCCTCACCCTTAAGCTTACCCTTACCCTTACCCTTACCCTTACCCTTACCCTTACCCTTACCCTTACCCTTACCCTTACCCTTACCCTTACCCTTACCCTTACCCTTACCCTTACCCTTGCTTTTACCCTTAAGCTTACCCTTACCCTTACCCTTACCCTTACCCTTACCCTTACCCTTACCCTTACCCTTGCTTTGACCCTTAGGCTTACCCTTACCTTTACCCTTACCCTTACCCTTACCCTTACCCTTACCCTTACCCTTACCCTTACCCTTACCCTTACCCTTGCTTTTACCCTTAAGCTTACCCTTACCCTTACCCTTACCCTTACCCTTACCCTTACCCTTACCCTTGCTTTTACCCTTAAGCTTACCCTTACCCTTACCCTTACCCTTACCCTTACCCTTGCTTTTACCCTTAGGCTTACCCTTACCCTTACCCTTACCCTTACCCTTGCTTTTACCCTTAAGCTTACCCTTACCCTTACCCTTACCCTCACCCTTACCCTTACCCTTACCCTTACCCTTACCATTACCCTTACCCTTACCCTTACCCTTACCCTTACCCTTACCCTTGCTTTTACCCTTAGGCTTAACCTTACCTTTACCCTTACCCTTACCCTCACCCTTAGCCTTACCCTTACCCTTACCCTTACCCTTACCCTTACCCTTACCCTTACCCTTACCCTTACCCTTGCTTTTACCCTTAAGCTTACCCTTACCCTTACCCTTACCCTTACCCTTACCCTTGCTTTTACCCTTAAGCTTACCCTTACCCTTACCCTTACCCTTACCCTCACCTTTACCCTTACCCTTACCCTTACCCTTGCTTATACCCTTAAGCTTACCCTTACCCTTACCCTTACCCTTACCCTTACCCTTACCCTTACCCTTACCCTTACCCTTACCCTTACCCTTACCCTTACCCTTACCCTTACCCTTACCCTTACCCTTACCCTTACCCTTACCCTTACCCTTACCCTTACCCTTACCCTTACCCTTACCCTTGCTTTTACCCTTAGGCTTACCCTTACCTTTACCCTTACCCTTACCCTTACCCTTACCCTTACCCTTACCCTTGCTTTTACCCTTAAGCTTACCCTTACCCTTACCCTTACCATTACCCTTACCCTAACCCTTACCCTTGCTTTTACCCTTAAGCTTACCCTTACCCTTACCCTTACCCTTACCCTTACCCTTACCCTTACCCTTACCCTTACCCTTGCTTTTACCCTTAAGCTTACCCTTACCCTTACCCTTACCCTTACCCTTACCCTTATCCTTACCCTTGCTTTTACCCTTAAGCTTACCCTTACCCTTGAACTTACCCTTACCCTTACCCTTACCCTTGCTTTTACTCTTAGGCTTACCCTTACCTTTACCCTTACCCTTACCCTTACCCTTACCCTCACCCTTACCCTTACCCTTGCTTTTACCCTTAAGCTTACCCTTACACTTACCCTTACCCTTACCCTTACCCTTGCTTTTACCCTTAAGCTTACCCTTACCCTTACCCTTAACCTTACCCTTACCCTTGCTTTTACCCTTAGGCTTACCCTTACATTTACCCTTACCCTTACCCTTGCTTTTACCCTTAAGCTTACCCTTACCCTTACCCTTACTCTTACCCTTACCCTTACCCTTACCCTTACCCTTACCCTTACCCTTACCCTTACCCTTAACCTTACCCTTACCCTTACCCTTGCTTTTACCCTTAGGCTTACCCTTACCTTTACCCTTACCCTAACCCTTACCCTTACCCTTACCCTTACCCTTACCCTTGCTTTTACCCTTAAGCTTACCCTTACCCTTACCCTTACCCTTACCCTTACCCTTACCCTTACCCTTACCCTTACCCTTACCCTTACCCTTACCTTTGCTTTTACCCTTAAGCTTACCCTTACCCTTACCCTTAACCTCACCCTTACCCTTACCCTGACCCTTACCCTTACCCTTACCCTTACCCTTGCTTTTACCCTTAAGCTTACCCTTACCCTTACCCTTACCCTTACCCTTACCCTTACCCTTACCCTTACCCTTACCCTTACCCTTACCCTTACCCTTACCCTTACCCTTACCCTTACCCTTGCTTTTACCCTTAGGCTTACCCTTACCTTTACCCTTACCCTTACCCTTACCCTTACCCTTACCCTTGCTTTTACCCTTAAGCTTACCCTTACCCTTACCCTTACCCTTAAGCTTACCCTTACCCTTACCCTTACCCTTACCCTTACCCTTACCCTTACCCTTACCCTTACCCTTACCCTTACCCTTACCCTTACCCTTGCTTTTACCCTTAAGCTTACCCTTACCCTTACCCTTACCCTTACCCTTACCCTTGCTTTTACCCTTAAGCTTACCCTTACCCTTACCCTTACCCTTAAGCTTACCCTTACCCTTACCCTTACCCTTACCCTTACCCTTACCCTTACCCTTACCCTTACCCTTACCCTTACCCTTACCCTTACCCTTACCCTTGCTTTTACCCTTAAGCTTACCCTTACCCTTACCCTTACCCTTACCCTTAAGCTTACCCTTACCCTTACCCTTACCCTTACCCTTACCCTTAACCTTACCCTTGCTTTTACCCTTAAGCTTACCCTTACCCTTACCCTTACCCTTACCCTTAAGCTTACCCTTACCCTTACCCTTACCCTTACCCTTACCCTTGCTTTTACCCTTAAGCTTACCCTTACCCTTACCCTTACCCTTACCCTTAAGCTTACCCTTACCCTTACCCTTACCCTTACCCTTACCCTTACCCTTACCCTTACCCTTGCTTCTACCCTTAAGCTTACCCTTACCCTTACCCTTACCCTTACCCTTGCTTTTACCCTCAAGCTTACCCTTACCCTTACCCTTACCCTTAAGCTTACCCTTACCCTTACACTTACCCTTACCCTTACCCTTACCCTTACCCTTGCTTTTACCCTTAGGCTTACCCTTACCTTTACCCTTACCCTTACCTTTACCCTTACCCTTACCCTTACCCTTACCCTTGCTTTTACCCTTGAGCTTACCCTTACCCTTACCCTTACCCTTACCCTTACCCTTACCCTTGCTTTTACCCTTAAGCTTACCCTTACCCTTACCCTTACCCTTACCCTTACCCTTGCTTTTACCCTTAGGCTTACCCTTTCCCTTACCCTTACCCTTACCCTTGCTTTTACCCTTAAGCTTACCCTTACCCTTACCCTTACCCTTACCCTTACCCTTACCCTTACCCTTACCCTAACCCTTACCCTTACCCTTACCCTTACCCTTACCCTTACCCTTACCCTTACCCTTACCCTTACCCTTACCCTTACCCTTACCCTTACCCTTACCCTTGCTTTTACCCTTAGGCTTACCCTTACCTTTACCCTTACCCTTACCCTTACCCTTACCCTTACCCTTGCTTTTACCCTTAAGCTTACCCTTACCCTTACCCTTACCCTTACCCTTACCCTTACCCTTACCCTTACCCTTACCCTTGCTTTTACCCTTAAGCTTACCCTTTCTCTTACCCTTACCCTTACCCTTGCTTTTACTCTTAGGCTTACCCTTACCTTTACCCTTACCCTTACCCTTACCCTTACCCTCACCCTTACCCTTACCCTTGCTTTTACCCTTAAGCTTACCCTTACCCTTACCCTTACCCTTACCCTTACCCTTGCTTTTACCCTTAAGCTTACCCTTACCCTTAACCTTAACCTTACCCTTACCCTTGCTTTTACCCTTAGGCTTACCCTTACCCTTACCCTTACCCTTACCCTTGCTTTTACCCTTAAGCTTACCCTTACCCTTACCCTTACTCTTACCCTTACCCTTACCCTTACCCTTACCCTTACCCTTACCCTTACCCTTACCCTTACCCTTACCCTTACCCTTGCTTTTACCCTTAGGCTTACCCTTACCTTTACCCTTACCCTAACCCTTACCCTTACCCTTACCCTTACCCTTACCCTTGCTTTTACCCTTAAGCTTACCCTTACCCTTACCCTTACCCTTACCCTTACCCTTACCCTTACCCTTACCCTTACCCTTACCCTTACCCTTACCCTTACCCTTGCTTTTACCCTTAAGCTTACCCTTACCCTTACCCTTAACCTTACCCTTACCCTTACCCTTACCCTTACCCTTACCCTTACCCTTACCCTTACCCTTGCTTTTACCCTTAAGCTTACACTTACCCTTACCCTTACCCTTAAGCTTACCCTTAACCTTACCCTTACCCTTACCCTTACCCTTACCCTTACCCTTACCCTTACCCTTACCCTTACCCTTGCTTTTACCCTTAAGCTTACCCTTACCCTTACCCTTACCCTTACCCTTACCCTTGCTTTTACCCTTAAACTTACCCTTACCCTTACCCTTACCCTTAAGCTTACCCTTACCCTTACCCTTACCCTTACCCTTACCCTTACCCTTACCCTTACCCTTACCCTTACCCTTACCCTTACCCTTACCCTTACCCTTACCCTTACCCTTACCCTTACCCTTACCCTTGCTTTTACCCTTAAGCTTACCCTTACCCTTACCCTTACCCTTACCCTTAAGCTTACCCTTACCCTTACCCTTACCCTTACCCTTACCCTTAACCTTACCCTTGCTTTTACCCTTAAGCTTACCCTTACCCTTACCCTTACCCTTACCCTTAAGCTTACCCTTACCCTTACCCTTACCCTTACCCTTGCTTTTACCCTTAAGCTTACCCTTACCCTTACCCTTACCCTTACCCTTAAGCCTACCCTTACCCTTACCCTTACCCTTACCCTTACCCTTACCCTTACCCTTACCCTTACCCTTACCCTTACCCTTACCCTTACCCTTACCCTTACCCTTACCCTTGCTTTTACCCTTAAGCTTACCCTTACCCTTACCCTTACCCTTACCCTTACCCTTACCCTTACCCTTACCCTTGCTTTTACCCTTAAGCTTACCCTTACCCTTACCCTTACCCTTACCCTTACCCTTACCCTTACCCTTACCCTTACCCTTACCCTTACCCTTACCCTTACCCTTGCTTTTACCCTTAAGCTTACCCTTACCCTTACCCTCACCCTTACCCTTAAGCTTACCCTTACCCTTACCCTTACCCTTACCCTTACCCTTACCCTTACCCTTACCCTTGCTTTTACCCTTAAGCTTACCCTTACCCTTACCCTTACCCTTACCCTTACCCTTGCTTTTACCCTTACCCTTATCCTTACCCTTAAGCTTACCCTTACCCTTACCCTTACCCTTACCCTTACCCTTACCCTTACCCTTACCCTTGCTTTTACCCTTAAGCTTACCCTTACCCTTACCCTTACCCTTACCCTTACCCTTACCCTTGCTTTTACCCTTAGGCTTACCCTTACCTTTACCCTTATCCTTACCCTTACCCTTACCCTTACCCTTACCCTTACCCTTACCCTTGCTTTTACCCTTAAGCTTACCCTTACCCTTACCCTTACCCTTACCCTTACCCTTACCCTTACCCTTACCCTTACCCTTACCCTTACCCTTACCCTCACCCTTGCTTTTACCTTTAAGCTTACCCTTACCCTTACCCTTACCCTTACCCTTACCCTTACCCTTACCCTTACCCTTACCCTTACCCTCACCCTTACCCTTACCCTTACCCTTACCCTTACCCTTACCCTTACCCTTACCCTTACCCTTACCCTTACCCTTACCCTTACCCTTACCCTTACCCTTACCCTTACCCTTACCCTTGCTTTTACCCTTAGGCTTACCCTTACCTTTACCCTTACCCTTACCCTTACCCTTACCCTTACCCTTGCTTTTACCCTTAAGCTTACCCTTACCCTTACCCTTACCCTTACCCTTACCCTTACCCTTGCTTTTACCCTTAAGCTCACCCTTACCCTTACCCTTACCCTTACCCTTGCTTTTACCCTTAGGCTTACCCTTACCCTTACCCTTACCCTTACCCTTAAGCTTACCCTTACCCTTACCCTTACCCTTACCCTTACCCTTACCCTTACCCTTACCCTTACCCTTACCCTTACCCTTACCCTTACCCTTACCCTTGCTTTTACCCTTAAGCTTACCCTTACCCTTACCCTTATACTTACCCTTACCCTTACCCTTACCCTTACCCTTACCCTTACCCTAACCCTTACCCTTACCCTTGCTTTTACCCTTAGGCTTACCCTTACCTTTACCCTTACCCTTACCCTTACCCTTAAGCTTACCCTTACCCTTACCCTTACCCTTACCCTTACCCTTACCCTCACCCTTACCCTTACCCTTACCCTTACCCTTGCTTTTACCCTTAAGCTTACCCTTACCCTTACCCTTACACTTACCCTTACCCTTACCCTTACCCTTACCCTTACCCTTACCCTTACCCTTACCCTTACCCTTAACCTAACCCTTACCCTTACCCTTGCTTTTACCCTTAGGCTTACCCTTACCTTTACCCTTACCCTTACCCTTACCCTTACCCTTACCCTTACCCTTACCCTTACCCTTACCCTTACCCTTGCTTTTACCCTTAAGCTTACCCTTACCCTTACCCTTACCCTTACCCTTACCCTTACCCTTACCCTTACCCTTACCCTTGCTTTTACCCTTAAGCTTACCCTTACCATTACCCTTACCCTTACCCTCACCCTTACCCTTACCCTTACCCTTGCTTTTACCCTTAAGCTTACCCTTACCCTTACCCTTACCCTTACCCTTACCCTTACCCTTACCCTTACCCTTACCCTTACCCTTACCCTTACCCTTACCCTTGCTTTTACCCTTAAGCTTACCCTTACCCTTACCCTTACCCTTACCCTTACCCTTACCCTTACCCTTACCCTTACCCTTACCCTTACCCTTACCCTTACCCTTACCCTTACCCTTACCCTTACCCTTGCTTTTACCCTTAGGTTTACCCTTACCTTTACCCTAACCCTTACCCTTACCCTTACCTTTACCCTTGCTTTAACCCTTAAGCTTACCCTTACCCTCACCCTTACCCTTACCCTTACCCTTGCTTTTACTCTTAAGCTTACCCTTACCCTTACCCTTACCCTTACCCTTGTTTTACCCTTAGGCTTACCCTTACCCTTACCCTTACCCTTACCCTTGCTTTTACTCTTAAGCTTACCCTTACCCTTACCCTTACCCTTACCCTTACCCTTACCCTTACCCTTACCCTTACCCTTACCTTTACCCTTACCCTTGCTTTTACCCTTAGGCTTACCCTAACCTTTACCCTTACCCTTACCCTTACCCTTACCCTTACCCTTACCCTTACCCTTACCCTTACCCTTACCCTTACCCTTGCTTTTACCCTTAAGCTTACCCTTACCCTTACCCTTACCCTTACCCTTACCCTTACCCTTACCCTTGCTTTTACCCTTAAGCTTACCCTTACCCTTACCCTTACCCTCACCCTTACCCTTACCCTTACCCTTGCTTATACCCTTAAGCTTACCCTTACCCTTACCCTTACCCTTACCCTTACCCTTACCCTTACCCTTACCCTTACCCTTACCCTTACACTTACCCTTGCTTTTACCCTTAGGCTTACCCTTACCTTTACCCTTACCCTTACCCTTACCCTTACCCTTGCTTTTACCCTCAAGCTTACCCTTACCCTTACCCTTACCCTTACCCTAACCCTTACCCTTGCTTTTACCCTTAAGCTTACCCTTACCCTTACCCTTACCCTTACCCTTACCCTTACCCTTACCCTTACCCTTACCCTTACCCTTGCTTTTACCCTTAAGCTTACCCTTACCCTTACCCTTACCCTTACCCTTACCCTTACCCTTACCCTTACCCTTACCCTTGCTTTTACCCTTAAGCTTACCCTTACCCTTACCCTTACCCTTACCCTTACCCTTACCCTTACCCTTACCCTTACCCTTGCTTTTACCCTAAGGCTTACCCTTACCTTTACCCTTACCCTTACCCTTACCCTTGCTTTTACCCTTAAGCTTACACTTACCCTTACCCTTACCCTTACCCTTACCCTTACCCTTGCTTTTACCCTTAAGCTTACCCTTACCCTTACCCTCACCCTTACCCTTACCCTTACCCTTACCCTTACCCTTACCCTTACCCTTACCCTTGCTTTTACCCTTACCCTTACCCTTGCTTTTACCCTTAGGCTTACCCTTGACCTTACCCTTACCCTTACCCTTACCCTTACCCTTACCCTTACCCTTGCTTTTACCCTTAAGCTTACCCTTACCCTTACCCTTAAGGGTAAGGTAAAGGTAAGGGTAAGGGTAAGGGTAAGGGTAAGGGTAAGGGTAAGGGTAAGGGTAAGGGTAAGGGTAAGCTTAAGGGTAAAAGCAAGGGTAAGGGTAAGGGTAAGGGTAAGGGTAAGGGTAAGGGTAAGGGTAAGCCTAAGGGTAAAAGCAAGGGTAAGGGTAAGGGTAAAAGCAAGGGTAAGGGTAAGGGTAAGGGTAAGGGTAAGGGTAAGGGTAAGGGTGAGGGTAAGGGTAAGGGTAAGCTTAAGGGTAAAAGCAAGGGTAAGGGTAAGGGTAAGGGTAAGGGTAAGTGTAAGCTTAAGGGTAAAAGCAAGGGTAAGGGTAAGGGTAAGGGTAAAGGTAAGGGTAAGCCTTAGGGTAAAAGCAGTAGGTTTACCCTTACCTTTACCCTAACCCTTACCCTTACCCTTACCTTTACCCTTGCTTTAACCCTTAAGCTTACCCTTACCCTCACCCTTACCCTTACCCTTACCCTTGCTTTTACTCTTAAGCTTACCCTTACCCTTACCCTTACCCTTACCATTGTTTTACCCTTAGGCTTACCCTTACCCTTACCCTTACCCTTACCCTTGCTTTTACCCTTAAGCTTACCCTTACCCTTACCCTTACCCTTACCCTTACCCTTACCCTTACCCTTACCCTTACCCTTACCCTTACCCTTACCTTTACCCTTACCCTTGCTTTTACCCTTAGGCTTACCCTAACCTTTACCCTTACCCTTACCCTTACCCTTACCCTTACCCTTACCCTTACCCTTACCCTTACCCTTGCTTTTACCCTTAAGCTTACCCTTACCCTTACCCTTACCCTTACCCTTACCCTTACCCTTACCCTTGCTTTTACCCTTAAGCTTACCCTTACCCTTACCCTTACCCTCACCCTTACCCTTACCCTTACCCTTGCTTATACCCTTAAGCTTACCCTTACCCTTACCCTTACCCTTACCCTTACCCTTACCCTTACCCTTACCCTTACCCTTACCCTTACACTTACCCTTGCTTTTACCCTTAGGCTTACCCTTACCTTTACCCTTACCCTTACCCTTACCCTTACCCTTGCTTTTACCCTCAAGCTTACCCTTACCCTTACCCTTACCCTTACCCTAACCCTTACCCTTGCTTTTACCCTTAAGCTTACCCTTACCCTTACCCTTACCCTTACCCTTACCCTTACCCTTACCCTTACCCTTACCCTTACCCTTACCCTTACCCTTGCTTTTACCCTTAAGCTTACCCTTACCCTTACCCTTACCCTTACCCTTACCCTTACCCTTACCCTTACCCTTACCCTTGCTTTTACCCTTAAGCTTACCCTTACCCTTACCCTTACCCTTACCCTTACCCTTACCCTTACCCTTACCCTTGCTTTTACCCTAAGGCTTACCCTTACCTTTACCCTTACCCTTACCCTTACCCTTGCTTTTACCCTTAAGCTTACACTTACCCTTACCCTTACCCTTACCCTTGCTTTTACCCTTAAGCTTACCCTTACCCTTACCCTCACCCTTACCCTTACCCTTACCCTTACCCTTACCCTTACCCTTACCCTTGCTTTTACCCTTACCCTTACCCTTGCTTTTACCCTTAGGCTTACCCTTGACCTTACCCTTACCCTTACCCTTACCCTTACCCTTACCCTTACCCTTGCTTTTACCCTTAAGCTTACCCTTACCCTTACCCTTAAGGGTAAGGTAAAGGTAAGGGTAAGGGTAAGGGTAAGGGTAAGGGTAAGGGTAAGGGTAAGGGTAAGGGTAAGGGTAAGGGTAAGCTTAAGGGTAAAAGCAAGGGTAAGGGTAAGGGTAAGGGTAAGGGTAAGGGTAAGGGTAAGGGTAAGCCTAAGGGTAAAAGCAAGGGTAAGGGTAAGGGTAAAAGCAAGGGTAAGGGTAAGGGTAAGGGTAAGGGTAAGGGTAAGGGTAAGGGTGAGGGTAAGGGTAAGGGTAAGCTTAAGGGTAAAAGCAAGGGTAAGGGTAAGGGTAAGGGTAAGGGTAAGTGTAAGCTTAAGGGTAAAAGCAAGGGTAAGGGTAAGGGTAAGGGTAAAGGTAAGGGTAAGCCTTAGGGTAAAAGCAAGGGTAAGGGTAAGGGTAAGGGTAAGGGTAAGGGTAAGGGTAAGGGTAAGGGTAAGGGTAAGGGTAAGGGTAAGGGTAAGGGTAAGGGTAAGCTTAAGGGTAAAAGCAAGGGTAAGGGTAAGGGTAAGGGTAAGGGTAAGGGTAAGGGTAAGGGTAAGGGTAAGGGTAAGGGTAAGGGTAAGGGTAAGCTTAAGGGTAAAAGCAAGGGTAAGGGTAAGGGTAAGGGTAAGGGTAAGGGTAAGGGTAAGGGTAAGGGTCAGGGTAAGGGTAAGCTTAAGGGTAAAAGCAAGGGTAAGGGTTAGGGTAAGGGTAAGGGTAAGGGTAAGGGTAAGCTTGAGGGTAAAAGCAAGGGTAAGGGTAAGGGTAAGGGTAAGGGTAAAGGTAAGGGTAAGCCTAAGGGTAAAAGCAAGGGTAAGTGTAAGGGTAAGGGTAAGGGTAAGGGTAAGGGTAAGGGTAAGGGTAAGGGTAAGGGTAAGGGTAAGCTTAAGGGTATAAGCAAGGGTAAGGGTAAGGGTAAGGGTGAGGGTAAGGGTAAGGGTAAGGGTGAGCTTAAGGGTAAAAGCAAGGGTAAGGGTAAGGGTAAGGGTAAGGGTAAGGGTAAGGGTAAGGGTAAGCTTAAGGGTAAAAGCAAGGGTAAGGGTAAGGGTAAGGGTAAGGGTAAGGGTAAGGGTAAGGGTAAGGGTAAGGGTAAAGGTTAGGGTAAGCCTAAGGGTAAAAGCAAGGGTAAGGGTAAAGGTAAGGGTAAGGGTAAGGGTAAGGGTAAGGGTAAGGGTAAGGGTAAGGGTAAGGGTAAGGGTAAGCTTAAGGGTAAAAGCAAGGGTAAGGGTAAGGGTAAGGGTAAGGGTAAGCCTAAGGGTAAAACAAGGGTAAGGGTAAGGGTAAGGGTAAGGGTAAGCTTAAGAGTAAAAGCAAGGGTAAGGGTAAGGGTAAGGGTGAGTGTAAGGGTAAGCTTAAGGGTTAAAGCAAGGGTAAAGGTAAGGGTAAGGGTAAGGGTAAGGGTAAAGGTAAGGGTAAGCCTAAGGGTAAAAGCAAGGGTAAGGGTAAGGGTAAGGGTAAGGGTAAGGGTAAGGGTAAGGGTAAGGGTAAAGGTAAGGGTAAGGGTAAGGGTAAGGGTAAGGGTAAGGGTAAGGGTAAGGGTAAGGGTAAGCTTAAGGGTAAAAGCAAGGGTAAGGGTAAGGGTAAGGGTAAGGGTAAGGGTAAGGGTAAGGGTAAGCTTAAGGGTAAAAGCAAGGGTAAGGGTAAGGGTAAGGGTAAGGGTAAGGGTAAGGGTAAGGGTAAGGGTAAGGGTAAGGGTAAGGGTAAGGGTAAGCTTAAGGGTAAAAGCAAGGGTAAGGGTAAGGGTAAGGTTGAGGGTAAGGGTAAGGGTAAGGGTAAGGGTAAGCTTAAGGGTAAAAGCAAGGGTAAGGGTAAGGGTAAGGGTAAGGGTAAGGGTAAGGGTAAGGGTAAGGGTAAGGGTAAGCTTAAGGGTAAAAGCAAGGGTAAGGGTAAGGGTAAGGGTAAGGGTAAGGGTAAGGGTAAGGGTAAGGGTAAGGGTAAGGGTAAAGGTAAGGGTAAGCCTAAGGGTAAAAGCAAGGGTAAGGGTAAGGGTTAGGTTAAGGGTAAGGGTAAGGGTAAGGGTAAGGGTAAGGGTAAGGGTAAGGGTAAGTGTAAGGGTAAGGGTAAGGGTAAGCTTAAGGGTAAAAGCAAGGGTAAGGGTAAGGGTAAGGGTAAGGGTGAGGGTAAGGGTAAGGGTAAGGGTAAGGGTAAGGGTAAGGGTAAGCTTAAGGGTAAGGGTAAGGGTAAGGGTAAAGGTAAGGGTAAGCCTAAGGGTAAAAGCAAGGGTAAGGGTAAGGGTTAGGGTAAGGGTAAGGGTAAGGGTAAGGGTAAGGGTAAGGGTAAGTATAAGGGTAAGGGTAAGGGTAAGCTTAAGGGTAAAAGCAAGGGTAAGGGTAAGGGTAAGGGTAAGGGTAAGGGTAAGGGTAAGGGTAAGGGTAAGGGTAAGGGTAAGGGTAAGGGTAAGGGTAAGGGTAAGCTTAAGGGTAAGGGTAAGGGTAAGGGTAAGGTTAAGCCTAAGGGTAAAAGCAAGGGTAAGGGTAAGGGTAAGGGTAAGGGTGAGCTTAAGGGTAAAAGCAAGGGTAAGGGTAAGGGTAAGGGTAAGGGTAAGGGTAAGGGTAAGCTTAAGGGTAAAAGCAAGGGTAAGGGTAAGGGTAAGGGTAAGGGTAAGGGTAAAGGTAAGGGTAAGCCTAAGGGTAAAAGCAAGGGTAAGGGTAAGGGTAAGGGTAAGGGTAAGGGTAAGGGTAAGGGTAAGGGTAAGGGTAAGGGTAAGGGTAAGGGTAAGGGTAAGGGTAAGGGTAAGGGTAAGGGTAAGCTTAAGGGTAAAAGCAAGGGTAAGGGTAAGGGTAAGGGTAAGGGTAAGGGTAAGGGTAAGGGTAAGGGTAAGGGTAAGGGTAAGGCTTACCCTTACCTTTACCCTTACCCTTACCCTTACCCTTGCTTTTACCCTTAAGCTTACACTTACCCTTACCCTTACCTTTACCCTTACCCTAAGGGCCTAAGGGTAAGGGTAAGGGTAAGGGTAAGCCTAAGGGTAAAAGCAAGGGTAAGGGTAAGGGTAAAAGCAAGGGTAAGGGTAAGGGTAAGGGTAAGGGTTAGGGTAAGGGTAAGGGTAAGGGTAAGGGTAAGGGTAAGGGTAAGGGTAAGGGTAAGGGTAAGGGTAAGGGTAAGCTTAAGGGTAAAAGCAAGGGTAAGGGTAAGGGTAAGGGTAAGATAAGGGTAAGGGTAAGGGTAAGCTTAAGGGTAAAAGCAAGGGTAAGGGTAAGGGTAAGGGTAAGGGTAAGGGTAAGGGTAAGGGTAAGGGTAAGGGTAAGGGTAAGGGTTAGGGTAAGGGTAAGGGTAAGGGTAAGCTTAAGGGTAAAAGCAAGGGTAAGGGTAAGGGTAAGGGTGAGGGTAAGGGTTAGGGTAAGGGTAAGGGTAAGCTTAAGGGTAAAAGCAAGGGTAAGGTAAGGGTAAGGGTAAGGGTAAGGGTAAGGGTAAGGGTAAGGGTAAGCTTAAGGGTAAAAGCAAGGGTAAGGGTAAGGGTAAGGGTAAGGGTAAGGGTAAGGGTAAGGGTAAGGGTAAGGGTAAGGGTAAAGGTAAGGGTAAGCCTAAGGGTAAAAGCAAGGGTAAGGGTAAGGGTTAGGTTAAGGGTAAGGGTAAGGGTAAGGGTAAGGGTAAGGGTAAGGGTAAGGGTAAGTGTAAGGGTAAGGGAAAGGGTAAGCTTAAGGGTAAAAGCAAGGGTAAGGGTAAGGGTAAGGGTAAGGGTGAGGGTAAGGGTAAGGGTAAGGGTAAGGGTAAGGGTAAGGGTAAGCTTAAGGGTAAGGGTAAGGGTAAGGGTAAAGGTAAGGGTAAGCCTAAGGGTAAAAGCAAGGGTAAGGGTAAGGGTTAGGGTAAGGGTAAGGGTAAGGGTAAGGGTAAGGGTAAGGGTAAGGGTAAGTATAAGGGTAAGGGTAAGGGTAAGCTTAAGGGTAAAAGCAAGGGTAAGGGTAAGGGTAAGGGTAAGGGTAAGGGTAAGGGTAAGGGTAAGGGTAAGGGTAAGGGTAAGGGTAAGGGTAAGGGTAAGGGTAAGCTTAAGGGTAAGGGTAAGGGTAAGGGTAAGGGTAAGCCTAAGGGTAAAAGCAAGGGTAAGGGTAAGGGTAAAAGTAAGGGTAAGCTTAAGGGTAAAAGCAAGGGTAAGGGTAAGGGTAAGGGTAAGGGTAAGGGTAAGGGTAAGCTTAAGGGTAAAAGCAAGGGTAAGGGTAAGGGTAAGGGTAAGGGTAAGGGTAAAGGTAAGGGTAAGCCTAAGGGTAAAAGCAAGGGTAAGGGTAAGGGTAAGGGTAAGGGTGAGGGTAAGGGTAAGGGTAAGGGTAAGGGTAAGGGTAAGGGTAAGGGTAAGGGTAAGGGTAAGGGTAAGGGTAAGGGTAAGCTTAAGGGTAAAAGCAAGGGTAAGGGTAAGGGTAAGGGTAAGGGTAAGGGTAAGGGTAAGGGTAAGGGTAAGGGTAAGGGTAAGGGTAAGGGTAAGGGTAAGGGTAAGGGTAAGGGTAAGGGTAAGGGTAAGGGTAAGGGTAAGGGTAAGGGTAAGGGTAAGGGTAAGGGTAAGGGTAAGGGTAAGGGTAAGGGTAAGGGTAAGGGTAAGGGTAAGGGTAAGCTTAAAGGTAAAAGCAAGGGTGAGGGTAAGGGTAAGGGTAAGGGTAAGGGTAAGGGTAAGGGTAAGGGTAAGGGTAAGGGTAAGGGTAAGGGTAAGGGTAAGCTTAAGGGTAAAAGCAAGGGTAATGGTAAGGGTAAGGGTAAGGGTAAGGGTAAGGGTAAGGGTAAGCTTAAGGGTAAAAGCAAGGGTGAGGGTAAGGGTAAGGGTAAGGGTAAGGGTAAGGGTAAGGGTAAGGGTAAGCTTAAGGGTTAGGATAAGGGTAAGGGTAAAAGCAAGGGTAAGGGTAAGGGTAAGGGTAAGGGTAAGGGTAAGCTTAAGGGTAAAAGCAAGGGTAAGGGTAAGGGTAAGGGTAAGGGTAAGGGTAAGGGTAAGGGTAAGGGTAAGCTTAAGGGTAAGGGTAAGGGTAAGGGTAAGGGTAAGCTTAAGGGTAAAAGCAAGGGTAAGGGTAAGGGTAAGGGTAAGGGTAAGGGTAAGGGTAAGGGTAAGGGTAAGGGTAAGGGTAAGGGTAAGGGTAAGGGTAAGGGTAAGCTTAAGGGTAAAAGCAAGGGTAAGGGTAAGGGTAAGGGTAAGGGTAAGGGTAAGGGTAAGGGTAAGGGTAAGGGTAAGGGTAAGGGTAAGGGTAAGGGTAAGCTTAAGGGTAAAAGCAAGGGTAAGGGTAAGGTTAAGGGTAAGGGTAAGGGTAAGGGTAAGGGTAAGGGTAAGGGTAAGGGTAAGGGTAAGGGTAAGGGTAAGCTTAAGGGTAAGGGTAAGGGTAAGGGTAAGGGTAAGCTTAAGGGTAAAAGCAAGGGTAAGGGTAAGGGTAAGGGTAAGGGTAAGCTTAAGGGTAAGGGTAAGGGTAAGGGTAAGGGTAAGCTTAAGGGTAAAAGCAAGGGTAAGGTTAAGGGTAAGGGTAAGGGTAAGGGTAAGGGTAAGGGTAAGGGTAAGCTTAAGGGTAAGGGTAAGGGTAAGGGTAAGGGTAAGCTTAAGGGTAAAAGCAAGGGTAAGGGTAAGGGTAAGGGTAAGGGTAAGGGTAAGGGTAAGGGTAAGGGTAAGGGTAAGGGTAAGCTTAAGGGTAAGGGTAAGGGTAAGGGTAAGTTTAAGGGTAAAAGCAAGGGTAAGGGTAAGGGTAAGGGTAAGGGTAAGGGTAAGCTTAAGGGTAAAAGCAAGGGTAAGGGTAAGGGTAAGGGTAAGGGTAAGGGTAAGTGTAAGGGTAAGGGTAAGGGTAAGGGTAAGGTTAAGGGTAAGCTTAAGGGTAAGGGTAAGGGTAAGGGTAAGCTTAAGGGTAAAAGCAAGGGTAAGGGTAAGGGTAAGGGTAAGGGTAAGGGTAAGGGTAAGGGTAAGGTTAAGGGTAAGGGTAAGGGTAAGCTTAAGGGTAAAAGCAAGGGTAAGGGTAAGGGTAAGGGTAAGGGTAAGGGTAAGGGTAAGGGTAAGGGTAAGGGTAAGGGTAAGGGTAAGGGTAAGCTTAAGGGTAAAAGCAAGGGTAAGGGTAAGGGTAAGGGTAAGGGTAAGGGTAAGGGTAAGAGTAAGGGTAAGGGTAAGGGTAAGCTTAAGGGTAAAAGCAAGGGTAAGGGTAAGGGTAAGGGTAAGGGTAAGCCTAAGGGTAAAAGCAAGGGTAAGGGTAAGGTTAAGGGTAAGGGTAAGGGTAAGCTTAAGGGTAAAAGCAAGGGTAAGGGTAAGGGTAAGGGTAAGGGTAAGGGTAAGCTTAAGGGTAAAAGCAAGGGTAAGGGTAAGGGTGAGGGTAAGGGTAAGGGTAAGGGTAAGGGTAAAGGTAAGGGTAAGCCTAAGAGTAAAAGCAAGGGTAAGGGTAAGGGTAAGAGTAAAAGCAAGGGTAAGGGTAAGGGTAAGAGTAAGGGTAAGCTTAAGGGTAAAAGCAAGGGTAAGGGTAAGGGTAAGGGTAAGGGTAAGGGTAAGGGTAAGGGTAAGGGTAAGGGTAAGGGTAAGGGTAAGCTTAAGGGTAAAAGCAAGGGTAAGGGTAAGGGTAAGGGTAAGGGTAAGGGTAAAGGTAAGGGTAAGCCTAAGGGTGAAAGCAAGGGTAAGGGTAAGGGTAAGGGTAAGGGTAAGGGTAAGGGTAAGGGTAAGGGTAAGGGTAAGGGTAAGGGTAAGGGTAAGGGTAAGGGTAAGGGTAAGGGTAAGGGTAAGGGTAAGGGTAAGGGTAAGGGTAAGGGTAAGGGTAAGCTTAAGGGTAAAAGCAAGGGTAAGGGTAAGGGTAAGGGTAAGGGTAAGCCTAAGGGTAAAAGCAAGGGTAAGGGTAAGGGTAAGGGTAAGGGTAAGGGTAAGCTTAAGGGTAAAAGCAAGGGTAAGGGTAAGGGTAAGGGTAAGGGTAAGGGTAAGGGTAAGCTCAAGGGTAAAAGCAAGGGTAAGGGTAAGGGTAAGGGTAAGGGTAAGGGTAAAGGTAAGGGTAAGGGTAAAGGTAAGGGTAAGCCTAAGGGTAAAAGCAAGGGTAAGGGTAAGGGTAAGGGTAAGGGTAAGGGTAAGGGTAAGGGTAAGGGTAAGCTTAAGGGTAAAAGCAAGGGTAAGGGTAAGGGTAAGGGTAAGGGTAAGGGTAAGGGTAAGGGTAAGGGTAAGGGTAAGGGTAAGCTTAAGGGTAAGGGTAAGGGTAAGGGTAAGCTTAAGGGTAAAAGCAAGGGTAAGGGTAAGGGTAAGGGTAAGGGTAAGGGTAAGCTTAAGGGTAAAAGCAAGGGTAAGGGTAAGGGTAAGGGTAAGGGTAAGGGTAAGGGTAAGGGTAAGCTTAAGGGTAAGGGTAAGGGTAAGGGTAAGGGTAAGCTTAAGGGTAAAAGCAAGGGTAAGGGTAAGGGTAAGGGTAAGGGTAAGGGTAAGCTTAAGGGTAAGGGTAAGGGTAAGGGTAAGGGTAAGCTTAAGGGTAAAAGCAAGGGTAAGGTTAAGGGTAAGGGTAAGGGTAAGGGTAAGGGTAAGGGTAAGCTTAAGGGTAAGGGTAAGGGTAAGGGTAAGGGTAAGCTTAAGGGTAAAAGCAAGGGTAAGGGTAAGGGTAAGGGTAAGGGTAAGGGTAAGGGTAAGGGTAAGGGTAAGGGTAAGGGTAAGGGTAAGGGTAAGGGTAAGGGTAAGCTTAAGGGTGAGGGTAAGGGTAAGGGTAAGCTTAAGGGTAAAAGCAAGGGTAAGGGTAAGGGTAAGGGTAAGGGTAAGGGTAAGGGTAAGCTTAAGGGTAAAAGCAAGGGTAAGGGTAAGGGTAAGGGTAAGGGTAAGGGTAAGGGTAAGGGTAAGGGTAAGGGTAAGGGTAAGGGTAAGGGTAAGGGTAAGGGTAAGGGTAAGGGTAAGCTTAAGGGTAAGGGTAAGGGTAAGGGTAAGCTTAAGGGTAAAAGCAAGGGTAAGGGTAAGGTTAAGGGTAAGGGTAAGGGTAAAGGTAAGGGTAAGCCTAAGGGTAAAAGCAAGGGTAAGGGTAAGGGTAAGGGTAAGGGTAAGGGTAAGGGTAAGGGTAAGGGTAAGGGTAAGGGTAAGGGTAAGGGTAAGGGTAAGGGTAAGGGTAAGCTTAAGGGTAAAAGCAAGGGTAAGGGTAAGGGTAAGGGTAAGGGTCAGGGTAAGGGTAAGGGTGAGGTTAAGGGTAAGGGTAAGGGTAAGCTTAAGGGTAAAAGCAAGGGTAAGGGTAAGGGTAAGGGTAAGGGTAAGGGTAAGGGTAAGGGTAAGGGTAAGGGTAAGGGTAAGCTTAAGGGTAAAAGCAAGGGTAAGGGTAAGGGTAAGGGTAAGGGTAAGGGTTAGGGTAAGGGTAAAGGTAAGGGTAAGCCTAAGGGTAAAAGCAAGGGTAAGGGTAAGGGTAAGGGTAAGGGTAAGGGTAAGGGTAAGGGTAAGGGTAAGGGTAAGGGTAAGGGTAAGGGTAAGGGTAAGGGTAAGAGTAAGGGTAAGGGTAAGGGTAAGCTTAAGGGTAAAAGCAAGGGTAAGGGTAAGGGTAAGGGTAAGGGTAAGCCTAAGGGTAAAAGCAAGGGTAAGGGTAAGGTTAAGGGTAAGGGTAAGGGTAAGCTTAAGGGTAAAAGCAAGGGTAAGGGTAAGGGTAAGGGTAAGGGTAAGGGTAAGCTTAAGGGTAAAAGCAAGGGTAAGTGTAAGGGTGAGGGTAAGGGTAAGGGTAAGGGTAAGGGTAAAGGTAAGGGTAAGCCTAAGAGTAAAAGCAAGGGTAAGGGTAAGGGTAAGGGTAAGGGTAAGGGTAAGGGTAAGCTTAAGGGTAAAAGCAAGGGTAAGGATAAGGGTAAGGGTAAGGGTAAGGGTAAGGGTAAGGGTAAGGGTAAGGGTAAGGGTAAGGGTAAGCTTAAGGGTAAAAGCAAGGGTAAGGGTAAGGGTAAGGGTAAGGGTAAGGGTAAGGGTAAGGGTAAGGGTAAGCTTAAGGGTAAAAGCAAGGGTAAGGGTTAGGGTAAGGGTAATGGTAAGGGTAAGGGTAAGGGTAAGCTTAAGGGTAAAAGCAAGGGTAAGGGTAAGGGTAAGGGTAAGGGTAAGGGTAAAGGTTAGGGTAAGCCTAAGGGTAAAAGCAAGGGTAAGGGTAAGGGTAAGGGTAAGGGTAAGGGTAAGGGTAAGGGTAAGGGTAAGGGTAAGGGTAAGGGTAAGGGTAAGGGTAAGGGTAAGGGTAAGGGTAAGGGTAAGGGTAAGGGTAAGGGTAAGGGTAAGGGTAAGGGTAAGGGTAAGGGTAAGGGTAAGCTTAAGGGTATAAGCAAGGGTAAGGGTAAGGGTAAGGGTAAGGATGAGGGTAAGGGTAAGGGTAAGGGTAAGGGTAAGCTTAAGGGTAAAAGCAAGGGTATGGGTAAGGGTAAGGGTAAGGGTAACTGTAAGCTTAAGGGTAAAAGCAAGGGTAAGGGTAAGGGTAAGGGTAAGGGTAAGGGTAAGGGTAAGGGTAAGGGTAAGGGTAAGGGTAAGGGTAAGGGTAAAGGTAAGGTTAAGCCTAAGGGTAAAAGCAAGGGTAAGGGTAAGGGTAAGGGTAAGGGTAAGGGTAAGGGTAAGGGTAAGGGTAAGGGTAAGGGTAAGGGTAAGGGTAAGGGTAAGGGTAAGGGTAAGGGTAAGGGTAAGCTTAAGGGTAAAAGCAAGGGTGAGGGTAAGGGTAAGGGTAAGCCTAAGGGTAAAAGCAAGGGTAAGGGTAAGGGTAAGGGTAAGGGTAAGGGTAAGCTTAAGGGTAAAAGCAAGGGTAAGGGTAAGGGTAAGGGTAAGGGTAAGGGTAAGGGTAAGGGTAAGGGTAAGCTTAAGGGTAAAAGCAAGGGTAAGGGTAAGGGTAAGGGTAAGGGTAAGGGTAAGGGTAAGGGTAAGGGTAAAGGTAAGGGTAAGCCTAAGGGTCAAAGCAAGGGTAAGTGTAAGGGTAAGGGTAAGGGTAAGGGTAAGGGTAAGGGTAAGGGTAAGGGTAAGCTTAAGGGTAAAAGCAAGGGTAAGGGTAAGGGTAAGGGTAAGGGTAACGGTAAGGGTAAGGGTAAGGGTAAGGGTAAGGGTAAGGGTAAGGGTAAGGGTAAAGGTAAGGGTAAGGGTAAGCTTAAGGGTAAAAGCAAGGGTAAGGGTAAGGGTAAGGGTAAGGGTAAGGGTAAGAGTAAGGGTAAGGGTAAGGGTAAGCTAAAGGGTAAAAGCAAGGGTAAGGGTAAGGGTAAGGGTAAGGGTAAGGGTAAGGGTAAGGGTAAGGGTAAGGGTAAGGGTAAGGGTAAGCTTAAGGGTAAAAGCAAGGGTAAGGGTAAGGGTAAGGGTAAGGGTAAGGGTAAGGGTAAGGGTAAGGGTAAGGGTAAAGGTAAGGGTAAGCCTAAGAGTAAAAGCAAGGGTAAGGGTAAGGGTAAGGGTAAGGGTAAGGGTAAGGTTAAGGGTAAGGGTTAGGGTAAGGGTAAGGGTAAGGGTAAGGGTTAGCTTAAGGGTAAAAGCAAGGGTAAGGGTAAGGGTAAGGGTAAGGGTAAGGGTAAGGGTAAGGGTAAGCTTAAGGGTAAGGGTAAGGGTAAGGGTAAGGGTAAGCTTAAGGGTAAAAGCAAGGGTAAGGGTAAGGGTAAGGGTAAGGGTAAGGGTAAGCTTAAGGGTAAAAGCAAGGGTAAGGGTAAGGGTAAGGATAAGGGTAAGGGTAAGGGTAAGGGTGAGGGTAAGCTTAAGGGTAAGGGTGAGGGTAAGGGTAAGGGTAAGCTTAAGGGTAAAAGCAAGGGTAAGGGTCAGGGTAAGGGTAAGTGTTAGGGTAAGGGTTACCCTTACCCTTACCCTTACCCTTACCCTTACCCTTACCCTTGCTTTTACCCTTAGGCTTACCCTTACCTTTAGCCTTACCCTTACCCTTACCCTTACCCTTACCCTTACCCTTACCCTTACCCTTGCTTTTACCCTTAGGCTTACCCTTACCTTTACCCTTACCCTTACCCTTACCCTTACCCTTACCCTTACCCTTACCCTTACCCTTGCTTTTACCCTTAAGCTTACCCTTACCCTTACCCTTACCCTTACCCTTACCCTTACCCTTGCTTTTACCCTTAAGCTTACCCTTACCCTTACCCTTACCCTTACCCTTGCTTTTACCCTTAGGCTTACCCTTTCCCTTACCCTTACCCTTACCCTTAAGCTTACCCTTACCCTTACCCTTACCCTTACCCTTACCCTTACCCTTACCCTTACCCTTACCCTCACCCTTACCCTTGCTTTTACCCTTAAGCTTACCCTTACCCTAACCCTTACACTTACCCTTACCCTTACCCTTACCCTTACCCTTACCCTTACCCTAACCCTTACCCTTACCCTTGCTTTTACCCTTAGGCTTACCCTTACCTTTACCCTTACACTTACCCTTACCCTTAAGCTTACCCTTACCCTTACCCTTAACCTTACCCTTACCCTTACCCTTACCCTTACCCTTACCCTTACCCAAACCCTTACCCTTACCCTTACCCTTACCCTTGCTTTTACCCTCAAGCTTACCCTTTTCCTTACCCTCACACTTACCCTTACCCTTACCCTTACCCTTACCTTTACCCTTACCCTTACCCTTACCCTAACCCTTACCCTTACCCTTGCTTTTACCCTTAGGCTTACCCTTACCTTTACCCTTACCCTTACCCTTACCCTTACCCTTACCCTTACCCTTACCCTAACCCTTACCCTTGCTTTTACCCTTAAGCTTACCCTTACCCTTACCCTTACCCTTACCCTTACCCTTACCCTTACCCTTGCTTTTACCCTTAAGCTTACCCTTACCCTTACCCTTACCCTTACCCTCACCCTTACCCTTACCCTTACCCTTGCTTTTACCCTTAAGCTTACCCTTACCCTTACCCTTACCCTTACCCTTACCCTTACCCTTAACCTTGCTTTTACCCTTAAGCTTACCCTTACCCTTACCCTTACCCTTACCCTTATCCTTACCCTTACACTTACCCTTACCCTTGCTTTTACCCTTAAGCTTACCCTTACCCTTACCCTTACCCTTACCCTCACCCTTACCCTTACCCTTACCCTTGCTTTTACCCTTAAGCTTACCCTTACCCTTACCCTTACCCTTACCCTTACCCTTACCCTTACCCTTACCCTTGCTTTTACCCTTAAGCTTACCCTTACCCTTACCCTTACCCTTACCCTTACCCTTACCCTTACCCTTACCCTTACCCTTACCCTTACCCTTACCCTTACCCTTACCCTTACCCTTGCTTTTACCCTTAGGCTTACCCTTACCCTTACCCTTACCCTTACCCTTACCCTTACCTTTACCCTTACCCTTACCCTTACCCTTACCCTTACCCTTGCTTTTACCCTTAAGCTAACCCTTACCCTTACCCTTACCCTTACCCTTACCCTTACCCTTACCCTTACCCTTACCCTTACCCTTACCCTTACCCTTACCCTTACCCTTACCCTTACCCTTACCCTTACCCTTACCCTTGCTTTTACCCTTAAGCTTACCCTTACCCTTACCCTTACCCTTACCCTTACCCTTACCCTTACCCTTACCCTTACCCTTACCCTTGCTTTTACCCTTAAGCTTACCCTTACCCTTACCCTTAACCTTACCCTTACCCTTACCCTTACCCTTACCCTTACCCTTACCCTTACCCTTACCCTTACCCTTACCTTTACCCTTACCCTTACCCTTACCCTTACCCTTACCCTTACCCTTGCTTTAACCCTTAAGCTTACCCTCACCCTCACCCTTACCCTTACCCTTACCCTTGCTTTTACCCTTTAGCTTACCCTTACCCTTACCCTTACCCTTACCCTTACCCTTGTTTTACCCTTAGGCTTACCCTTACCCTTACCCTTACCCTTACCCTTGCTTTTACCCTTAAGCTTACCCTCACCCTTACCCTTACCCTTACCCTTACCCTTACCCTTACCCTTACCCTTACCCTTACCCTTACCCTTACCCTTACCCTTACCTTTACCCTTACCCTTGCTTTTACCCTTAGGCTTACCCTAACCTTTACCCTTACCCTTACCCTTACCCTTACCCTTACCCTTAACCTTACCCTTACCCTTACCCTTACCCTTACCCTTGCTTTTACCCTTAAGCTTACCCTTACCCTTACCCTTACCCTTACCCTTACCCTTACCCTTAGCCTTGCTTTTACCCTTAAGCTTACCCTTACCCTTACCCTTACCCTCACCCTTACCCTTACCCTTACCCTTGCTTATACCCTTAAGCTTACCCTTACCCTTACCCTTACCCTTACCCTTACCCTTACCCTTACCCTTACCCTTACCCTTACCCTTACCCTTGCTTTTACCCTTAGGCTTACCCTTACCTTTACCCTTACCCTTACCCTTACCCTTACCCTTGCTTTTACCCTCAAGCTTACCCTTACCCTTACCCTTACCCTTACCCTAACCCTTACCCTTGCTTTTACCCTTAAGCTTACCCTTACCCTTACCCTTTCCCTTACCCTTACCCTTACCCTTACCCTAACCCTTACCCTTACCCTTGCTTTTACCCTTAAGCTTACCCTTACCCTTACCCTTACCCTTACCCTTACCCTTACCCTTACCCTTACCCTTACCCTTGCTTTTACCCTTAAGCTAACCCTTACCCTTACCCTTACCCTTACCCTTACCCTTACCCTTACCCTTACCCTTACCCTTACCCTTACCCTTACCCTTGCTTTTACCCTAAGGCTTACGCTTACCTTTACCCTTACCCTTACCCTTGCTTTTACCCTTAAGCTTACACTTACCCTTACCCTTACCCTTACCCTTTCCCTTACCCTTGCTTTTACCGTTAAGCTTACCCTTACCCTTACCCTTACCCTAACCCTTACCCTTACCCTTACCCTTACCCTTACCCTTGCTTTTACCTTTACCCTTACCCTTGCTTTTACCCTTAGGCTTACCCTTTACCCTTACCCTTACCCTTACCCTTACCCTTACCCTTACCTTACCCTTACCCTTGCTTTTACCCTTAAGCTTACCCTTACCCTTACCCTTACCCTTACCCTTACCCTTACCCTTACCCTTACCCTTACCCTTACCTTTACCCTTACCCTTACCCTTACCCTTGCTTTTACCCTTAAGCTTACCTTACCCTTACCCTTACCCTTACCCTTACCCTTACCCTTACCCTTACCCTTACCCTTACCCTTACCCTTACCCTTACCCTTACCCTTACCCTTACCCTTACCCTTACCTTTTACCCTTAGCTTACCCTTACCCTTACCCTTACCCTTACCCTTACCCTTGCTTTTACCCTTAAGCTTACCCTTACCCTTACCCTTACCCTTACCCTTACCCTTACCCTTACCCTTACCCTTACCCTTACCCTTACCCTTACCCTTACCCTTACCCTTACCCTTACCCTTACCCATACCCTTGCTTTTACCCTTAGGCTTACCCTTACCTTTACCCTTACCCTTACCCTTACCCTTACCCTTACCCTTACCCTTACCCTTACCCTTAACCTTACCCTTACCCTTGCTTTTACCCTTAAGCTTACCCTTACCCTTACCCTTACCCTTACCCTTACCCTTACCCTTACCCTTGCTTTTACCCTTAAGCTTACCCTTACCCTTACCCTTACCCTTACCCTTACCCTTGCTTTTACCCTTAGCTTACCCTTACCCTTACCCTTACCCTTACCCTTACCCTTACCCTTACCCTTACCCTTACCCTTACCCTTACCCTTACCCTTACCCTTACCCTCACCCTTGCTTTTACCCTTAAGCTTACCCTTACCCTTACCCTTACCCTTACCCTTACCCTTACCCTTACCCTTACCCTCACCCTTACCCTTACCCTTACCCTTACCCTTACCCTTACCCTTACCCTTACCCTTGCTTTTACCCTTAGGCTTACCCTTACCTTTACCCTTACCCTTACCCTTACCCTTACCCTTACCCTTACCCTTACCCTTGCTTTTACCCTTAAGCTTACCCTTACCCTTACCCTTACCCTTACCCTTGCTTTACCCTTAAGCTTACCCTTAAGCTTACCCTTACCCTTACCCTTACCCTTACCCTTACCCTTACCCTTACCCTTACCCTTACCTTACCCTTACCTTACCTTACCCTTACCCTTGCTTTTACCCTTAAGCTTACCCTTACCCTTACCCTTACCCTTACCCTTACCCTTACCCTTACCCTTGCTTTTACCCTTAAGCTTACCCTTACCCTTACCCTTATCCTTACCCTTACCCTTACCCTTACCCTTACCCTTACCCTTACCCTTACCCTTACCCTTGCTTTTACCCTTAGGCTTACCCTTACCTTTACCCTTACCCTTACCCTTACCCATACCCTTACCCTTACCCTTGCTTTTACCCTTAAGCTTACCCTTACCCTTACCCTTACCCTTACCCTTGCTTTTACCCTTAGGCTTACCCTTACCCTTACCCTTACCCTTACCCTTGCTTTTACCCTTAAGCTTACCCTTACACTTACCCTTACCCTTACCCTTACCCTTACCCTTACCCTTACCCTTACCCTTACCCTTACCCTTACCCTTACCCTTACCCTTACCCTTACCCTTACCCTTGCTTTTACCCTTAGGCTTACCCTTACCTTTACCCTTACCCTTACCCTTACCCTTACCCTTACCCTTACCCTTACCCTTACCCTTACCCTTACCCTTACCCTTACCCTTACCCTTACCCTTACCCTTACCCTTACCCTTACCCTTGCTTTTACCCTTAAGCTTACCCTTACCCTTACCCTTACCCTTACCCTTACCCTTACCCTTACCCTTACCCTTACCCTTGCTTTTACCCTAAAGCTTACCCTTACCCTTACCCTTACCCTTACCCTTACCCTCACCCTTACGCTTACCCTTACCCTTACCCTTGCTTATACCCTTAAGCTTACCCTTACCCTTACCCTTACCCTTACCCTTACCCTTACCCTTACCCTTACCCTTACCCTTACCCTTACCCTTGCTTTTACCCTTAGGCTTACCCTTACCTTTACCCTTACCCTTACCCTTACCCTTACCCTTACCCTTACCCTTACCCTTACCCTTACCCTTGCTTTTACCCTTAAGCTTACCCTTACCCTTACCCTTACCCTTACCCTTACCCTAACCCTTACCCTTGCTTTTACCCTTTAGCTTACTCTTACCCTTACCCTTACCCTTACCTTACCCTTACCCTTACCCTTACCCTTACCCTTACCCTTACCCTTACCCTTACCCTTACCCTTACCCTTACCCTTACCCTTACCCTTACCCTTACCCTTACCCTTACCCTTACCCTTACCCTTACCCTTACCCTTACCCTTGCTTTTACCCTTAGGCTTACCCTTACCTTTACCCTTACCCTTACCCTTACCCTTACCCTTACCCTTACCCTTACCCTTACCCTTACCCTTACCCTTGCTTTTACCCTTAAGCTTACCCTTACCCTTACCCTTACCCTTACCCTTACCCTTACCCTTACCTTTACCCTTGCTTTTACCCTTAAGCTTACCCTTACCCTTACCCTTACCCTTACCCTTAACCTTGCTTTTACCCTTAAGCTTACCCTTACCCTTACCCTTACCCTTACCCTTACCTTTACCCTTGCTTTTACCCTTAAGCTTACCCTTACCCTTACCCTTACCCTTACCCTTACCCTTGCTTTTACCCTTAGGCTTACCCTTACCCTTACCCTTACCCTTACCCTTACCCTTGCTTTTACCCTTAAGCTTACCCTTACCCTTACCCTTACTCTTACCCTTACCCTTACCCTTACCCTTACCCTTACCCTTACCCTTACCCTTACCCTTACCCTTACCCTTACCCTTGCTTTTCCCTTAGGCTTACCCTTACCTTTACCCTTACCCTAACCCTTACCCTTACCCTTACCCTTACCCTTACCCTTGCTTTTACCCTTAAGCTTACCCTTACCCTTACCCTTACGCTTACCCTTACCCTTACCCTTACCCTTGCTTTTACCCTTAAGCTTACCCTTACCCTTACCCTTACCCTTACCCTTACCCTTACCCTTACCCTTACCCTTACCCTTACCCTTGCTTTTACCCTTAAGCTTACCCTTACCCTTACCCTTACCCTTACCCTTACCCTAACCCTTACCCTTGCTTTTACCCTTAAGCTTACCCTTACCCTTACCCTTACCCTTACCCTTACCCTTACCCTTACCTTTACCCTTACCCTTACCCTTACCCTTACCCTTACCCTTACCCTTACCCTTACCCTTGCTTTTACCCTTAAGCTTACCCTTACTCTTACCCTTACCCTTACCCTTACTTTTACCCTTACCCTTACCCTTGCTTTTACCCTTAAGCTTACCCTTACCCTTACCCTTACCCTTACCCATACCCTTGCTTTTACCCTTAGGCTTACCCTTACCTTTACCCTTACCCTTACCCTTACCCTTACCCTTACCCTTACCCTTACCCTTACCCTTACCCTTGCTTTTACCCTTAAGCTTACCCTTACCCTTACCCTTACCCTTACCCTTACCCTTACCCTTGCTTTTACCCTTAAGCTTACCCTTACCCTTACCCTTACCCTTACCCTTACCCTTGCTTTTACCCTTAGGCTTACCCTTACCCTTACCCTTACCCTTACCCTTACCCTTACCCTTACCCTTACCCTTACCCTTACCCTTACCCTTACCCTTACCCTTACCCTTACCCTCACCCTTGCTTTTACCCTTAAGCTTACCCTTACCCTTACCCTTACCCTTACCCTTACCCTTACCCTTACCCTTACCCTCACCCTTACCCTTACCCTTACTCTTACCCTTACCCTTACCCTTACCCTTGCTTTTACCCTTAGGCTTACCCTTACCTTTACCCTTACCCTTACCCTTACCCTTACCCTTACCCTTACCCTTACCCTTACCCTTACCCTTGCTTTTACCCTTAAGCTCACCCTTACCCTTACCCTTACCCTTACCCTTACCCTTGCTTTTACCCTTAAGCTTACCCTTAAGCTTACCCTTACCCTTACCCTTACCCTTACCCTTACCCTTACCCTTACCCTTACCCTTACCCTTGCTTTTACCCTTAAGCTTACCCTTACCCTTACCCTTACCCTTACCCTTACCCTTACCCTTACCCTTGCTTTTACCCTTAAGCTTACCCTTACCCTTACCCTTACCCTTACCCTTACCCTTACCCTTACCCTTACCCTTACCCTTACCCTTACCCTTACCCTTACCCTTACCCTTACCCTTACCCTTACCCTTACCCTTACCCTTACCCTTACCCTTGCTTTTACCCTTAGGCTTACCCTTACCTTTACTCTTACCCTTACCCTTACCCATACCCTTACCCTTACCCTTGCTTTTACCCTTAAGCTTACCCTTACCCTTACCCTTACCCTTACCCTTGCTTTTACCCTTAGGCTTACCCTTACCCTTACCCTTACCCTTACCCTTGCTTTTACCCTTAAGCTTACCCTTACACTTACCCTTACCCTTACCCTTACCCTCACCCTTACCCTTACCCTTACCCTTACCCTTACCCTTACCCTTACCCTTACCCTTACCCTTACCCTTACCCTTACCCTTACCCTTGCTTTTACCCTTAGGCTTACCCTTACCTTCTTACCCTTACCCTTACCCTTACCCTTACCCTTACCCTTACCCTTACCCTTACCCTTACCCTTACCCTTACCCTTACCCTTACCCTTACCCTTACCCTTACCCTTACCCTTGCTTTTACCCTTAAGCTTACCCTTACCCTTACCCTTACCCTTACCCTTACCCTTACCCTTACCCTTGCTTTTACCCTTAAGCTTACCCTTACCCTTACCCTTACCCTTACCCTTACCCTCACCCTTACCCTTACCCTTACCCTTACCCTTGCTTATACCCTTAAGCTTACCCTTACCCTTACCCTTACCCTTACCCTTACCCTTACCCTTACCCTTACCCTTACCCTTACCCTTACCCTTACCCTTGCTTTTACCCTTAGGCTTACCCTTACCTTTACCCTTACCCTTACCCTTACCCTTACCCTTACCCTTACCCTTACCCTTACCCTTGCTTTTACCCTTAAGCTTACCCTTACCCTTACCCTTACCCTTACCTTACCCTAACCCTTACCCTTGCTTTTACCCTTTAGCTTACCCTTACCCTTACCCTTACCCTTACCCTTACCCTTACCCTTACCCTTACCCTTACCCTTACCCTTACCCTTACCCTTACCCTTACCCTTACCCTTACCCTTACCCTTACCCTTACCCTTACCCTTGCTTTTACCCTTAGGCTTACCCTTACCTTTACCCTTACCCTTACCCTTACCCTTACCCTTACCCTTACCCTTACCCTTACCCTTACCCTTACCCTTACCCTTGCTTTTACCCTTAAGCTTACCCTTACCCTTACCCTTACCCTTACCCTTACCCTTACCCTTACCCTTACCCTTACCTTTACCCTTGCTTTTACCCTTAAGCTTACCCTTACCCTTACCCTTACCCTTACCCTTAACCTTGCTTTTACCCTTAAGCTTACCCTTACCCTTACCCTTACCCTTACCCTTACCTTTACCCTTGCTTTTACCCTTAAGCTTACCCTTACCCTTACCCTTACCCTTACCCTTACCCTTGCTTTTACCCTTAGGCTTACCCTTACCCTTACCCTTACCCTTACCCTTGCTTTTACCCTTAAGCTTACCCTTACCCTTACCCTTACTCTTACCCTTACCCTTACCCTTACCCTTACCCTTACCCTTACCCTTACCCTTACCCTTACCCTTACCCTTACCCTTACCCTTGCTTTTACCCTTAGGCTTACCCTTACCTTTACCCTTACCCTAACCCTTACCCTTACCCTTACCCTTACCCTTACCCTTGCTTTTACCCTTAAGCTTACCCTTACCCTTACCCTTACGCTTACCCTTACCCTTACCCTTACCCTTGCTTTTACCCTTAAGCTTACCCTTACCCTTACCCTTACCCTTACCCTTACCCTTACCCTTACCCTTACCCTTACCCTTGCTTTTACCCTTAAGCTTACCCTTACCCTTACCCTTAACCTTACCCTTACCCTAACCCTTACCCTTGCTTTTACCCTTAAGCTTACCCTTACCCTTACCCTTACCCTTACCCTTACCCTTACCCTTACCCTTACCTTTACCCTTACCCTTACCCTTACCCTTACCCTTACCCTTACCCTTACCCTTACCCTTACCCTTGCTTTTACCCTTAAGCTTACCCTTACCCTTACCCTTACCCTTACCCTTACTTTTACCCTTACCCTTACCCTTGCTTTTACCCTTAAGCTTACCCTTACCCTTACCCTTACCCTTACCCTTACCCTTACCCTTACCCTTACCCTTACCCTTGCTTTTACCCTTAGGCTTACCCTTACCTTTACCCTTACCCTTACCCTTACCCTTACCCTTACCCTTACCCTTACCCTTACCCTTGCTTTTACCCTTAAGCTTACCCTTACCCTTACCCTTACCTACCTTACCCTTACCCTTACCCTTACCCTTACCCTTACCCTTACCCTTGCTTTTACCCTTAAGCTTACCCTTACCCTTACCCTTACCCTTACCCTTACCCTTGCTTTTACCCTTAGGCTTACCCTTACCCTTACCCTTACCCTTACCCTTGCTTTTACCCTTAAGCTTACCCTTACCCTTACCCTTACCCTTACCCTTGCTTTTACCCTTAAGCTTACCCTTACCCTTACCCTTACACTTACCCTTTCCCTTACCCTTACCCTTACCCTTACCCTTACCCTTGCTTTTACCCTTAAGCTTACCCTTACCCTTACCCTTACCCTTACCCTTACCCTTGCTTTTACCCTTAGGCTTACCCTTACCCTTACCCTTACCCTTACCCTTGCTTTTACCCTTAAGCTTACCCTTACCCTTACCCTTACTCTTACCCTTACCCTTACCCTTACCCTTACCCTTACCCTTACCCTTACCCTTACCCTTACCCTTACCCTTACCCTTACCCTTGCTTTTACCCTTAGGCTTACCCTTACCTTTACCCTTACCCCAACCCTTACCCTTACCCTTACCCTTACCCTTACCCTTGCTTTTACCCTTAAGCTTACCCTTACCCTTACCCTTACCCTTACCCTTACCCTTACCCTTGCTTTTACCCTTAAGCTTACCCTTACCCTTACCCTTACCCTTACCCTTACCCTTACCCTTACCCTTACCCTTACCCTTACCCTTACCCTTACCCTTACCCTTACCCTTACCCTTGCTTTTACCCTTAAGCTTACCCTTACCCTTACCCTTACCCTTACCCTTACCCTTACCCTTACCCTTACCCTTACCCTTACCCTTGCTTTTACCCTTAAGCTTACCCTTACCCTTACCCTTACCCTTACCCTTACCCTTACTTTTACCCTTACCCTTACCCTTGCTTTTACCCTTAAGCTTACCCTTACCCTTACCCTTACCCTTACACTTACCCTTACCCTTACCCTTACCCTTGCTTTTACCCTTA
Source organism: Myrrha octodecimguttata (assembly GCA_958510865.1). NCBI lineage: Eukaryota > Metazoa > Arthropoda > Insecta > Coleoptera > Coccinellidae > Myrrha > Myrrha octodecimguttata. Next base: position 6,155 of record CAUEHS010000186.1, on the reverse strand, counting down.
GGCTTACCCTTACCTTTACCCTTACCCTTACCCTTACCCTTACCCTTACCCTTACCCTTACCCTTGCTTTTACCCTTAAGCTTACCCTTACCCTTACCCTTACCCTTACCCTTACCCTTACCCTTACCCTTACCCTTACCCTTACCCTTACCCTTACCCTTGCTTTTACCCTTAAGCTTACCCTTACCCTTACCCTTACCCTTACCCTTACCCTTACCCTTGCTTTTACCCTTAGGCTTACCCTTACCCTTACCCTTACCCTTGCTTTTACCCTTAAGCTTACCCTTACCCTTACCCTTACCCTTACCCTTGCTTTTACCCTTAAGCTTACCCTTACCCTTACCCTTACCCTTACCCTTACCCTTACCCTTACCCTTACCCTTGCTTTTACCCTTAGGCTTACCCTTACCCTTACCCTTACCCTTGCTTTTAACCTTAAGCTTACCCTTACCCTTACCCTTACCCTTACCCTTACCCTTACCCTTACCCTTGCTTTTACCCTTAAGCTTACCCTTACCCTTACCCTTACCCTTACCCTTACCCTTGCTTTTACCCTTAGGCTTACCCTTACCCTTACCCTTACCCTTACCCTTGCTTTTACCCTTAAGCTTACCCTTACCCTTACCCTTACTCTTACCCTTACCCTTACCCTTACACTTACCCTTACCCTTACCCTTACCCTTACCCTTACCCTTGCTTTTACCCTTAGGCTTACCCTTACCTTTACCCTTACCCCAACCCTTACCCTTACCCTTACCCTTACCCTTACCCTTGCTTTTACCCTTAAGCTTACCCTTACCCTTACCCTTACCCTTACCCTTACCCTTGCTTTTACCCTTAAGCTTACCCTTACCCTTACCCTTACCCTTACCCTTACCCTTACCCTTACCCTTACCCTTACCCTTACCCTTACCCTTGCTTTTACCCTTAAGCTTACCCTTACCCTTACCCTTACCCTCCCTTACCCTTACCCTTACCCTTACCTTACCCTTACCCTTACACTTTACCCTTGCTTTTACCCTTAGGCTTACCCTTACCCTTACCCTTACCCTTGCTTTTAACCTTAAGCTTACCCTTACCCTTACCCTTACCCTTACCCTTACCCTTACCCTTACCCTTGCTTTTACCCTTAAGCTTACCCTTACCCTTACCCTTACCCTTACCCTTACCCTTGCTTTTACCCTTAGGCTTACCCTTACCCTTACCCTTACCCTTACCCTTGCTTTTACCCTTAAGCTTACCCTTACCCTTACCCTTACTCTTACCCTTACCCTTACCCTTACACTTACCCTTACCCTTACCCTTACCCTTACCCTTACCCTTGCTTTTACCCTTAGGCTTACCCTTACCTTTACCCTTACCCCAACCCTTACCCTTACCCTTACCCTTACCCTTACCCTTGCTTTTACCCTTAAGCTTACCCTTACCCTTACCCTTACCCTTACCCTTACCCTTGCTTTTACCCTTAAGCTTACCCTTACCCTTACCCTTACCCTTACCCTTACCCTTACCCTTACCCTTACCCTTACCCTTACCCTTACCCTTGCTTTTACCCTTAAGCTTACCCTTACCCTTACCCTTACCCTTACCCTTACCCTTACCCTTACCTTACCCTTACCCTTACACTTTATCCTTGCTTTTACCCTTAGGCTTACCCTTACCTTTACCCTTACCCTTACCCTTACCCTTACCCTTACCCTTGCTTTTACCCTTAAGCTTACCCTTACTCTTACCCTTACCCTTACCCTTAAGCTTACCCTTACCCTTACCCTTACCCTTACCCTTACCCTTACCCTTACCCTTACCCTTACCCTTACTCCTTACCCTTACCCTTACCCTTACCCTTACCCTTACCCTTGCTTTTACCCTTAAGCTTACCCTTACCCTTACCCTTACCCTTACCCTTACCCTTGCTTTTACCCTTAAGCTTACCCTTACCCTTACCCTTACCCTTACCCTTAAGCTTTCCCTTACCCTTACCCTTACCCTTACCCTTACCCTTACCCTTACCCTTACCCTTACCCTTACCCTTACCCTTACCCTTACCCTTACCCTTGCTTTTACCCTTAAGCTTACCCTTACCCTTACCCTTACCCTTAAGCTTACCCTTACCCTTACCCTTACCCTTACCCTCACCCTTACCCTTACCCTTGCTTTTACCCTTAAGCTTACCCTTACCCTTACCCTTACCCTTACCCTTAAGCTTACCCTTACCCTTACCCTTACCCTTACCCTTACCCTTACCCTTGCTTTTACCCTTAAGCTTACCCTTACCCTTACCCTTACCCTTACCCTTAAGCTTACCCTTACCCTTACCCTAACCCTTACCCTTACCCTTACCCTTACCCTTACCCTTACCCCTACCCTTACCCTTACCCTTGCTTTTACCCTTAAGCTTATCCTTACCCTTACCCTTACCCTTACCCTTGCTTTCACCCTTAAGCTTACCCTTACCCTTACCCTTACCCTTAAGCTTACCCTTACCCTTACCCTTACCCTTACCCTTACCCTTACCCTTACCCTTACCCTTACCCTTACCCTTACCCTTACCCTTGCTTTTACCCTTAAGCTTACCCTTACCCTTACCCTTAACCTTACCCTTACCCTTACCCTTACCCTTACCCTTACCCTTGCTTTTACCCTTAGGCTTACCCTTACCTTTACCCTTACCCTTACCCTTACCCTTACCCTTACCCTTACCCTTACCCTTACCTTTACCCTTACCCTTGCTTTTACCCTTAAGCTTACCCTTACCCTTACCCTTACCCTTACCCTTAAGCTTACCCTTACCCTTACCCTTACCCTTACCCTTACCCTTACCCTTACCCTTACCCTTACCCTTACCCTTACCCTTACCCCTACCCTAACCCTTACCCTTGCTTTTACCCTTAAGCTTACCCTTACCCTTACCCTTACCCTTACCCTTGCTTTCACCCTTAAGCTTACCCTTACCCTTACCCTTACCCTTAAGCTTACCCTTACCCTTACCCTTACCCTTACCCTTACCCTTACCCTTACCCTTACCTTTACCCTTACCCTTACCCTTGCTTTTACCCTTAAGCTTACCCTTACCCTTACCCTTAACCTTACCCTTACCCTTACCCTTACCCTTACCCTTACCCTTGCTTTTACCCTTAGGCTTACCCTTACCTTTACCCTTACCCTTACCCTTACCCTTACCCTTACCCTTACCCTTACCCTTACCTTTACCCTTACCCTTGCTTTTACCCTTAAGCTTACCCTTACCCTTACCCTTACCCTTACCCTTACCCTTACCTCTTGCTTTTACCCTTAAAATTACCCTTACCCTTACCCTTACCCTTACCCTTACCCTCGCTTTTACCCTTAGGCTTACCCTTACCCTTTCCCTTACCCTTACCCTTGCTTTTACCCTTAAGCTTACCCTTACCCTTACCCTTACCCTTACCCTTACCCTTACCCTTACCCTTACCCTTACCCTTACCCTTACCCTAACCCTTACCCTTACCCTTACCCTTACCCTTACCCTTGCTTTTACCCTTAGGCTTACCCTTACCTTTACCCTTACCCTTATCCTTACCCTTACCCTTACCCTTGCTTTTACCCTTAAGCTTACCCTTACCCTTACCCTTACCCTTACCCTTACCCTTACCCTTACCCTTACCCTTTCCCTTGCTTTTACCCTTAAGCTTACCCTTACCCTTACCCTTACCCTTACCCTTACCCTTACCCTTACCCTTTCCCTTGCTTTTACCCTTAAGCTTACCCTTACCCTTACCCTTACCCTTACCCTTACCCTTACCCTTACCCTAAGGGTAAGGGTAAGGGTAAGGGTAAGGGTAAGGGTAAGGGTAAGGAGTAAGGGTAAGCCTAAGGGTCAAAGCAAGGGTAAGGGTAAGGGTAAAGGAGTAAGGGTAAGGGTAAGGGTAAGGGTAAGGGTAAGGGTAAGGGTAAAGGTAAGGGTAAGCCTAAGGGTCAAAGCAAGGGTAAGGGTAAGGGTAAGAGTAAGGGTAAGGGTAAGGGTAAGGGTAAGGGTAAGCTTAAGGGTAAAAGCAAGGGTAAGGGTAAGGGTAAGGGTAAGGGTAAGCCTAAGGGTAAAAGCAAGGTAGGGTAAGGGTAAGGGTAAGGGTAAGGGTAAGGGTAAGCTTAAGGGTAAAAGCAAGGGTAAGGGTAAGGGTCAGGGTAAGGGTAAGAGTAAGGGTAAGGGTAAGGGTAAGCTTAAGGGTAAAAGCAAGGGTAAGGGTAAGGGTAAGGGTAAGGGTAAGGGTAAGGTTAAGGGTAAGGGTTAGGGTAAGGGTAAGGGTAAGGGTAAGGGTAAGCTTAAGGGTAAAAGCAAGGGTAAGGGTAAGGGTAAGGGTAAGGGTAAGGGTAAGGGTAAAAGCAAAGGTAAGGGTAAGGGTAAGGGTAAGGGTAAGGGTAAGCTTAAGGGTAAAAGCAAGGGTAAGGGTAAAGGTAAGGGTAAGGGTAAGGGTAAGGGTAAGGGTAAGGGTAAGGGTAAGGGTAAAGGTAAGGGTAAGCCTAAGGGTAAAAGCAAGGGTAAGGGTAAGGGTAAGGGTAAGGGTAAGGGTAAGGTTAAGGGTAAGGGTAAGGGTAAGCTTAAGGGTAAAAGCAAGGGTAAGGGTAAGGGTAAGGGTAAGGGTAAGGGTAAGGGTAAGGGTAAGGGTAAGGGTAAGGTAAGGGTAAGGGTAAGCTTAAGGGTAAGGGTAAGGGTAAGGGTAAGCTTAAGGGTGAAAGCAAGGGTAAGGGTAAGGGTAAGGGTAAGGGTAAGCTTAAGGGTAAAGCAAGGTAGGGTAAGGGTTAGGGTAGGGGTAAGGGTAAGGGTAAGGGTAAGGGTAAGGGTAAGGGTAAGGGTAAGGGTAAGGGTAAGGGTAAGGGTAAGGGTAAGCTTAAGGGTAAGGGTAAGGGTAAGGGTAAGGGTAAGCTTAAGGGTAAAAGCAAGGGTAAGGGTAAAGGTAAGGGTAAGGGTAAGGGTAAGGGTAAGGGTAAGGGTAAGGGTAAGGGTAAAGGTAAGGGTAAGCCTAAGGGTAAAAGCAAGGGTAAGGGTAAGGGTAAGGGTAAGGGTAAGGGTAAGGTTAAGGGTAAGGGTAAGGGTAAGCTTAAGGGTAAAAGCAAGGGTAAGGGTAAGGGTAAGGGTAAGGGTAAGGGTAAGGGTAAGGGTAAGGGTAAGGGTAAGGGTAAGGGTAAGCTTAAGGGTAAGGGTAAGGGTAAGGGTAAGCTTAAGGGTGAAAGCAAGGGTAAGGGTAAGGGTAAGGGTAAGGGTAAGCTTAAGGGTAAAAGCAAGGGTAAGGGTAAGGGTAGGGGTAAGGGTAAGGGTAAGGGTAAGGGTAAGGGTAAGGGTTAGGGTAAGGGTAAGGGTAAGCTTAAGGGTAAGGGTAAGGGTAAGGGTAAGGGTAAGCTTAAGGGTAAAAGCAAGGGTAAGGGTAGGGTAAGGGTAAGGGTAAGGGTAAGGGTAAGCTTAAGGGTAAGGGTAAGGGTAAGGGTAAGGGTAAGCTTAAGGGTAAAAGCAAGGGTAAGGGTAAGGGTGAGGGTAAGGGTAAGGGTAAGGGTAAGGGTAAGCTTAAGGGTAAGGGTAAGGGTAAGGGTAAGCTTAAGGGTAAAAGCAAGGGTAAGGGTAAGGGTAAGGGTAAGGGTAAGGGTAAGGGTAAGGGTAAGGGTAAGGGTAAGGGTAAGGGTAAGGGTAAGGGTAAGGGAAAGCTTAAGGGTAAGGGTAAGGGTAAGGGTAAGGGTAAGCTTAAGGGTAAAAGCAAGGGTAAGGGTAAGGGTAAGGGTAAGGGTAAGGGTAAGCTTAAGGGTAAAAGCAAGGGTAAGGGTAAGGGTAAGGGTAAGGGTAAGGGAGTAAGGGTAAGGGTAAGGGTAAGGGTAAGGGTAAGGGTAAGGGTAAGGGTAAGGGTAAGGGTAAGGGTAAGTAAGGGTAAGGGTAAGGGTAGGTAAGGGTAAGCTTAAGGGTAAAAGCAAGGGTAAGGGTAAGGGTAAGGGTAAGGGTAAGGTAAGGGTAAGCTTAAGGGTAAAAGCAAGGATAAGTGTAAGGGTAAGGGTAAGGTAAGGGTAAGGGTAAGGGTAAGGGTAAGGGTAAGGGTAAGGGTAAGCTTAAGGGTAAAAGCAAGGGTAAGGGTAAGGGTAAGGGTAAGGGTAAGGGTAAGGGTAAGGGTAAGGGTAAGGGTAAGGGTAAGGGTAAG